>OY743149.1:16324182-16519036 GCA_963555695.1 Dasypolia templi | reverse complement strand
AACAACAACATAATCTCACGCCTTGTTTTCCCGAAGGGTTGGGCAGAGGTGTACTTCATTCAATTCTCAATCTGACATTAATAAACTTTATGGTTGACGAGGTACAACTTTGACATAAATTTATAAATTTGTTCCTAAAACCTAATGTATGAGCACGTAATTGATGTTGCTGCCATTTTGTTCTGTTTTATTTAATTTTATAAAACACTAGCTGACCCCGCAAACGTTGCTCTGCAATTTTTTTTTTTTTAATTTTTTTTTTGAAAAATAGATGTTGGCCGATTCTCATAGATACCGGATAAGCACAAAAAATTTCATCAAAATCGGTCAAGCCGTTTCGGAGGAGTATGGCAACGAAAACTGTGACACGAGAATTTTATATATTAGATTTGCTCACCATATGTTATGGTAGAATGTTAAGGGACCATCATAGTTTTATGATCATACAAATCCATGTAAACCTACATTCTGGTAAATAAACGAATTTGAATTTGAAGGCCGATAGATTGGAACTGCTGCTTTAGGAATGGGAGATGTTTAAGAACAGTGTCTACGTCACCTCCTAGAGTCCCATTATCTAAATACCCCACATTAAATTTTGAATTTAGTTGCTGTAAGGGGTGGATGGCCAAACTGAAAATGACTGGCCCAGAGGGTCACATTGTTGGCATCCGACTGCAGATTTAAAAACGTTGTGTTTATATAATAATTTTGATGGGTGTATTTTTTTTGGTGATGTTTGTGGGTGGTTAAAAAAACATAAATTTACGGTAACTCCTTTTTTACTTCAGCCAACAATACGCCCCTGTTAACGGAGTTGAAGGCGTTGTTAACGTCAACTTTGAGGATGATGCCACCTCTACCAGAATAAAAAAAAATAAGAGCAGCCTCACAGCGCCCTTCGAGCCAAAACCGTACTGTAGGGGCTGTAACCTAGTTGTAAGTGTTTCGCTGTATAACTTACAACATATTTTGGCTGCCGTTCGCCTGTATGTGAACTCAACGGCGATGGGACGTATGCCACCGTCCTTCTTGCGCAGGGCACATAGGTTGGCCCCGTACAGGATATTGACGACGGCAACGTTCACACCCCAGGTGACCATGAAATTTATCAGAGCCGCAAGCTCCTTCAAAAGCGACTCACCAGCTCCCCGGCGCCTGAACTTAAAAGAGCGTTAAAATGTTGTGGAGACAGGTGGTTGAGGCCGCCGGCGTAACCACTTTGGAAGGAGCTCACGGCTGCAATCAACTGGGGGGCCGTAACGTTCAAGAAGGTTGAATTAAGGTCGGGAACGTCAGGGGTTCGGGGTAGGTCAGACAATCGGTCTTATTACAAAAAAAATGCTTAAACCAAGACTCTCTAGGATTGTTACGGTTTTAGGGAGACTTGGTTTAGTAAAAAAGGTTAGCGAATATAGTTAGTTATATTGACAGAGTTATTTTACCAGAACAAGTTACCAGAGATACAGAATTCAATCATCTCCAGACCATAATATACTGTGCTGCGTGGACAGCTGCTAAGGCCAACGGTAGTAAAGTTTCACTGACAACTCCTGAACATAGAAGTAGGCTCCAACAAGATCGCTAAATGGCAAAAAGGTTAGACCACAAAATAGAAGTTATCAGAACCAAAATCGGAAGATTAACACATAACATGCAAGGCCATAGGAGCAGATTAATAATTAAAAAAATGAACACAATATTAAGAGACTACAAAACGCATACATCACATGAAGAGCCTAACACACACTTTACACACTTTCTAGACACTCTTAAATAAAAACTAACAGTTGTTAAAAGCAGACTATTTAGATACACTAAATACACACTCCGTAAAACACAAAATAACCAATTTAGAAATAACAAAAAATTATTTTACCGAAAACTAGAGTTATCAACAATGAACCACACTACTACACCGAACCATAACACACATACAACGTGGCCGGCCACAGACGACTTGCAGAAATTCTGGGCTGGAATTTGGGAAAATCCAGTCTGTCGTATTACTGAAGCAGAAGCGATCAAAGAAGAGGAGGCCTATGACACAAACGTTGAAGCGTTGAATTTTGATCAGGTTGAGGTAGAAACTTTCCACGATGTCCTTAAAAAGATACACAATTGGAAAGCACCAGGCTCTGATCACATACACAACTAATGGTACAAAAAATTCCCACACGTTCGAAACACCATAAAACCCATAAACACTTATGCCATCCCCGTTCTTACCTATTCTTTTGGTATCATAAACTGAAACAAGACCGAACTCAAACATTTGCAACGGATTATAAATACCACTCTGACTAAAACCAGAAGGCACCCTTCTAGACTATGCCAAGGAACGAAGGTGGCAGGGCAATAGGGATTGAGCTGCTCCAATAAGTTTACACAGACATAATTGATGTGTAATTTGCTATTTTTTCTTTTTTTTTCTTTTAATGTTTTTTTTCTATATACGTACCTTTTTATCTAAACAATGACATGTATATATTTACTGTATAAAGTATAATATTATTGACTATGTGGGTCTTGCATTTTTTTTTCTTCTTTTAATGATGATGGACTGGCTGTTTGAGTACTTTACGTAGCCTCCCCAAATGTCCTTTCTTTTGTATTGTTCGTCGGATCGTTGAGCTCCTTAGTTCAGAGTTGAGCTGCACGATGATTGACAAATGCGTGCACTGACTGGACAGGTCCACTCAAATCCGTGTGGTTCTTTCCTCAAAATACCATTTCAGACACCAGTCTACATAGTCCTCATATGATATGACCAAGATTATTTTCATATTTTATTTACACTTTGACATTGATGCACTTTATATATGCAATGACATTTACTTTGTAAAGGATTATACTATTTTAATTATTGTGAATGTGAAGACATTGTGGATTTGTTGTTTTTTTTAATACATTTTTTATTATTATTAGTTTTAATCATGGTCTGGCAGTTTGAGTAATTTATGCGGCCTACCCAAATGTCCTTTCTTTGGTAATGTTCGTCGAATCGTTTAGCTCCTTTCGTTCTGTGTTGAGCTGCATGACAACTGACAAATGCGTGCACTGACTGGACAGGTCCACTCATTCTGTGTGGTTCTTTCCTCAAAAGACCATTTCAGATATCAATCCACATGGTCTTCACATGACCTGACCAAGATTATGTCTGGACTTTAAAAGAGACTGTGACCTCTGAGTTTGTTTCGGCGTTTCTTCTCAGAGTAGTCAGATAGGAAATGCCGATCTCACCTAGTTTTTAAAATATGATTGACGTGTAAAAGTGTTTGTACAAACCTATTTGCAAAAAATAAAATCATTTCTCATTTATCAATAATAGATATCACTAACCTACATAACAAGGAAATAACTATTTTAAGAACATACTTTAACACTAAAAGTACTACTTCAACTCTACATAAAGCAATAGCGTTTAATGATAAAAAACTTACACTTACACCCCAGAGTAATGAACAACAGACTGACCGACAGACTAAAATCGCAGATTGGACCCAAAAGTCATTTCATGGGAGACATCGACACGATCTTAATCAACCTAACGTCGACAAGTTACCTTTGAACGAATGGTTAAGGCGTGGAGAACTGTTCCCTGAGACAGAAGGGTTTATGATAGCTATTCTGGACCAACTGATAGAAACTCACAATTACCAGAAACACATAATGCGACTTCCTCAAACCATAGACAGATGTAGGCGATGCAATAGTTCCCCCGAAATCATTCAACACATCACGGGTGCGTGCAAAGCAATAGTCCAGACTGATGACAAACACAGACATGACCAGATAGCGAATATATGTACCAAAAATTTGCAATTAAATAAACATTAGTTCCTATATCACCTTTAGCTTTTTATAAATATCAACCTGAAACTGTTCTCGAAAACTCCACTCACAAGATATACTTTGGCCGAGCTATACTAACTGACAAAACAACACACTACAATAGACCAGACATCACGTTATTAGATAAAGTTAACAAATCTGCACAAATCATAGACATAGCTGTTCCTAATTCCTAATACCGACAATCTACAGAATACTATAGCAAAAAAAGGCTCAAAATATACAGGCCTGAAAATAGAAATTAGCCGTACTACCCCATAAACCCGGCGCAACGCCGAGATACTTAAAAACCATTCATGTTTCCTCTCATAAAACCGCATTTTTCAGCAAAAGTATGCTAGGTATAGCCCCAAAAATATATAATAGTATACCAGCAGCTATTAGAAATAAAGAGGGTCTGGGGTCCTATGAGGTCTTTGTTTAAATTCCTAATAGACAGATGTTACTACGCCATCACTGAGTTTACCACTAATACACGGAAGTATGACGATTCCGACTTGCTAATAAGTCACTTATGATTTAATTTTATTGATTAAGTTTGAATGTGTTTATTTATATATATTTGTAATTACCTGTTCGCCTAACTGACATATACTATTTTATATTGAATTCTTTTTTAATGTAATCTATTGACATGCCACCTGAATTACGAGTATAATTGATTGTTTAAGCTATTTTTGTACGCCATACATACATTGACCAAAACATAGTGCACATATTTTAAACGTCTTATTATCTGTAACCATACCTATGTTTAACAAAATAAATGCTTGATTGATTGCTTGATTGATTTTCCGGTTTTTTTTCCAGGCAGTTTGCTGTATAATATTTGTAAATTTATTTAGTTCAAAATCCAGCTGCTTCGGAGTTTTTAATGGAACTCTTAATGATATTGTCTTTTCTAAGTCTATTCTGAAACTTTTCCAGTCTGTATCAGCATTTACAAGCGTAGGATTGCTCTCTCGACCCGATGCCATACTGTTAAAATTATTGGTGAATGGTCCGAATTCATGTCAAAGCACTCATCAATGCCTTTATAATTGCTAGAGATAATTTTAGTTATATAAAATTATTTTAGGTCTGACACTTTACGTGGATCGCCGATAAGTCTTGAACCCCAATGCAATTTTTAACTCGCCACCTAAGATGAAGCTTTGTCCCAGTTGCTGTAAGAACCTTACATAATGATCTCGGTAACGGATTCTCTTAGACTACAATCGCGCTTCCACCTCGGGCAGTATAGTCAGTAGTGGGTAAATGGCAATCTCAAACTTTCGCAACATAATAAGCCACTAATTTTGTTATTTAATTTTTAATAAAAAAAGTCGGTTACAAGAAACAAACACAAATTAAAAGAGGTTGACGTAAAATCATTATAGTACATACTAATTCCATGAGTAAAATCGACCGATGTTGCAATGATAAAAACTATTTGTTTTTAATAACTTGCTACATCGGTATCTCGTCGCGAGATAAAGAAATATCAAAGTGCCTTTTTCGAGTTTACTCGAGCATAACGGTCATGTTAGGCATTATAATAACGTCAGATTCGTAGACAAATTTCGACAAATCGAGATAGAGAGCGTTCTCGCGCCTGTCATGTTAGCCCTGGGCTTCGATTCTGGACTAGTCTTGTGTAGTTCATGAACGATGAACGAATAGGAAACGTATTTTCGCACTGTACTAAAAGAAACGTTTCCGAACGCTGACTCGTAATCGGTCTATTAGGTCTAATAGGTCTTTTCGATCTCGGACATTGTAAACCGCGCGATCGTTTGTGCGAACGAGAACGAGAAATGATAAAAAGGCACAGATTGTTTGACAGATACGTTCGATGTCTGTGAATGAGAACGAGAGAGAATAGCTGACGAATGACGATGCTAACCGAACCCGACCGACCGAATCTGCAAGAATGAGATCAGATCACAGAGTACACTATAGTATACTGGATCAGATGCTGACCACCGAGAGCGAAGACCGAATAGAGCTATTAGAACTAATAGAATGAACTAGTTCACTGTCCGAAATGAACTAGTACGGAGCGATCTTAAAAATGACCGAAATGACCGAGCAGGCACAAAACTATTCTGGACAACTCACCGTGAAATCTTGCGTGGAGTGAGCTGTCAGTGTCATCAAGTCTTTGTCAAACCCTGGCATTAGTAGCACTGTCAGCTCACTGCACGTTCACTTGGTTTCACGGTGAGATGGTTACAGATTAGCACTACAGGCCTACTTCTAATTCTTGTTTATGTTTAAGTAGTCCGTTTAAGTTCCATGCCATTGTTTTTATTAAATTCATTTTATTCTGCCCGGATATAACATTCGTAGCGCTATTTTCTAGTCTATCCAAACGATCGTTAAATGTGGACACCAATTTTATAATTTCGCCCAACTTTCCTTCCATACCATTGGCATTAACATTCTCGCGAATATTCGAATGGTTGACAGTTTTGGATGTTACATGGGTATGTTTTCTTGTGAGGGTTTTGTGTCACGTACTGATTTTGTGTTTAAGAGGTAGTTTGCACTTTGTCGATGATTTCTCGCGGGCATTTTGTTGCCGGTTTCTTAACTGTTTTCATACATCCTCTTTGATTAGCAGGATGTGGTTCCCCACAATGTACGCATGTTGGCTTCTCGTCTTCAGGTTTTTTGCAGGCAGCAGGCAGGTGATTGCCTGACTGCTGGTGTATTTGACACATCTAGGTTCCTTAGAACAGGATTTGTATTTATGTCCGTACGCTTGGCATCTTTTGCATTGAGGTACTAGCCTCGATGTGTGTATAGGATGTGCTTCTATTTTACATCCTACTGTTGATTTTATGCCAGATATTTTCCTGATGTCTTTATTTTTTCTGAATGTCATATACATGTTCAGAGGCTCCATATTTTCCACCTCAATTTGTTTACTGCATCTTCAATCTGGTATCTGGTGCATAAGCTTACAATAATTTTGAAAGGCTTAAATGTGAAGTGAAGGGTCTTTCCTGCTTGTTTTCATCGGAGTGACAGCAAAGTTCTTTTCAGTCAATAACTGTGTAACTACCTTATAAAGTGTCTTTGTTCATTGCATTTATTTTAACGCACTTCCCATTCAACATTTTAGTAGTGAATTTATCACCAAACTCAGACTTCTAAAACAAGTCAAACAAGGCCTGGTAGTTCACAACATCGTCTACTACTACAGGCGGAGGTGGCGGAGTCCACTTTCTCGGTTTGAACAGTCTCTAGTTTTTTGTTGGACTTTTATTCGTCGTCACTGTGTTGGACTTTTTATTGACTTAGCTGACTTACTGTTTGCAGCTGTACGAGTACTTTGCTCTGCTTTATATTGAAAATACCTCATATGTTGTTGCTTTCTATTTGTTTTTCCATATCACAAATAACATAGTTGTTCATAATCTGCTCTTCTGCGCTGTAGTATTTGTACAGCAGTTTCAATTTTCGGGTTTGACGTGAATACGTCTATAAATTTGCTGTCATATTAAGAGGCCATTCATAAAAACAGATGAAAGTCAAATCGGGGGAAACAGTTTTGTGTTGCAGGTATCTATCCTCTACATCCAAAATATACCTAATAACACCACTCGATAGCTAAAGAATCAAATAGTTTGTTACATCAAGTCAGGACTGTGACGACACGACCACTACCCACCTCAGAAAATATTACTAGTTACGTTCACGTATTCACGTAAAACACAGGGCCGTGTCCACGACACAGCCACATCCCTTTTTATTATTTTCCTTAATTTTGGTGGTCTCAGCCATGTTAGTGGCGTGTTAATAATTAACAATTATAAACATAATGTAGGTCAATTCTTACGTAATTATGTGTGTCATCGCGGCGAGCGCGGTCCGTCCGGCGAGGTTCGTTTGCTGCCGCGACTAATCTCAACGAGTATCAAAACACACATCCCACTTCCGAAATCAAAGTAATTTATCACTTTCTAGTGATTTTTTGGAAGTCGGTTGTTTTTTTTTTTTGTAATAAAGTATGTATATTTTACTTTTTAGTTCTGGTATCTACCCCATACTAATTTGTTTACCTTCACTTGCAAAGTACCAGGAACAGTAACAGGAAGTTATTATAACATCATCGACATACAGTAAGTGAAGAAAATACGTATTATAAAATTGAAGCCAACCCAAAAACAACTTATCTGAACTTGACTAAAGGATGACAAGACAGAATGGTCTTGTCTAATATGTATTTGTATTAAAATGCCTATCTAATGAGATACGTAATTATTGAGAAATAATTACGTATCTCATTAGATAGGCATTTTAATATAGAGCAACAACTACTATGGTGGTAATTTCAAATCGCTGTGTGAAAAAAGATACGGCGAAGTTTCGGACGGAAGTTTCGGAGTTTCTGGACGGTAGAAAACTGAATACTTGAATACTTTATCACTTCTAGTGTTCTTGGTTTGAATATTCGCAAATATATGCATTCCGATGCTATCAAAATAGTATGGTACCATCGAGCTGGTCAGATGTTAGATCTGGACGCTATAAGATAACGGAACTCTTGAATAAATACTATATGGTAAAACCATCAAGTGCGGGCTCATTAGATGTGTCTCAACGAGTACAGTTCATTCCACCTGATGGCGATGACCTGATGACTGATCAGCATCCTAATTGAGTTACAACTTATAAATCAAAATCTGAATCATTTTGAAGGCTATTTATTGCTAATCCATTGCTACATACGTTTGAAAAAAAACTGTTTAACAACGTAAATAACGCGATGAATGTTGTTGAACTGTCAAAATGAAAGCGAGTAAGCTAATTAAGGAAACCCTTGAATGGCATGGGAATGTGATAGAAAACTCTGAATTGGAGACTTGCTCAAGTTCCAGCCATTTTGCACGAATCTCGACTGTATTTCCTGAAGGCAGAATTGCAGAAATCAAAGAACACATATATTGTTCCATGTAATAGGGGGCGACCTTATTGCCGTTACCAGGTCTAGGCTGCTACTGAAAAATTCAGAAGCAGGAGAATAGTAAAAAATCAACCTTCAATATGCTGTGTTTTCAGTTTGAATTTGGTACGCGTTATTTATGTCATCGCTGCTCATTAGTAGCTATTCCAGAGATCCCTTTTCAAGGACAAAACAATACTCGCTGAGACACATGTACTAAGCCCATACACGATGGATTACACTAGCGTCCAGGTCCATAAACAGGCCAGCGCGATGGTACCATGTTATTGAATTACTAAACGATGACCACTAGAAGTGATTTTCTATGTATCTAGCGTTAAGTTCAGTCCTACGGACATCGCGATAACTTTTTCACACAGCGATTTAAAATGAGCCGACATAGTAGTTATTGTATTATAATAAAATACCTAACTAATGACATATGTGAGGTTGTTACTGGTGCTTAGACTAGTTTCCATACATTTTTGGAGATTCTCCTTTATATGGGACCACTCGTTAAGTTTAACCCTTTCAAACAAAAGAAGGATTTTTAAAATCCTAATTCTAACTAATATTATAAATGCGAAAGTAAGTTTGTTGGTTTGTTACGATTTCACGCTAAAACGACTGAACGGATTTGGATGAAATTTGGCACATGGGTAGGAAATGATCTGGATTAGGTAGAATTTTTTTTTTCGATATTCCCGCGGGATCTAGACTTATGCAGGTGATACCGCGGGGCGCAACTAGTCGGTTTATAAATTATGGTTTATAGAAAATAAAATACCACTGAATTGAGAACTTCCTTCTTTTTTTTGAAGTCGTTTAAAAATTGTTAATATTGCACACCACTTTCACTTTGTTACCCATTTTCACAGAATGTAAGTGAATACTTGTACGCAGTTGTTCTCGTTGAGAACTGCGCGCAGACGGCGCAGAATGGTCCATCAACTCGTGAAAGGCCTTCTATTAAACACTCGTTTGCTGAGCGGCCGGCCCCGTCAGCCCCGTCAGGGCCGGACGTGACGTCATGAGGACACACACTTGCTTAAGTTCGATCGAGTCGTGTTGGAAAACTTGCATTTTGTAATAGCCTATCCCGGGGAAGGGAAATCTGAAATAAAGGATCTGATTTAGTAACTATGTCATGTGAAATTTTCAAGATAGTAAAAAGATTTACATCCGTTTGAAAAACGTTAAAAATGTGACATCAAGACCAACTGCGTTATATGTGTATCCCGCCTATGTTTGCTCCGTCATCCGTTATTATCATTGTCTGGGGAAACTTCTGAAGCATTCTTCATTCTTCATTTAGCTCCCTTCAAAATGGTTGAGTTGAATGGTGCTAATCCATGCGTCATGTTCGTGAACGGGCGCCGTCAGTTGAGACTGGTCATCTCTTAGCTGCCACGGCGTATTTTAATTAAATTTTATTTTCGAATTGTTTTCATATTTAAATAACGGATGCTTTTAACGTTCTGCATCGTTCTCACATGGATAATTTCAACATGAATGATGTAACCAATCTATTGTAAACATAATTTGATTTAAAAGAGTGTCCGTGGAGTTTCTTGCCCGTTCTTCTCCATAGGTACCTACTACGCTTTGGAATGGGCAAATAGCTTCAGTTTTCTGACCTTGACAATTCAAAAGTGCCTGTAATTGGTTTATTTGAAATAAATGCTTTGAGTTGAGTTGAGTTGAGTTGAAGTTTCTAGAGTTCTATACAATACGATAAATAAAAATTGGTTTATGTTTTTTCTTCAGTTTTTCAAACTATCAAATACACAGTATCTATTAAAATTGCCTGTTGCTATATATGTAGAATGTAATTATTTAGACTCAGTTGCTCTCTTCAAAACTGACCTCTCTTCCTTACAGAAAATTCTGCATACCTACTTAAACAAAAAACGCTGAGCTCCTCAAAAAAAGTTCTTGTTTGTCATAGAATTTTATAAGAATGCATTATAGATTATTTACTACACTGCATTTTATATTTTATGTTGTTCTATTTTGTTTTGTGTCTATTATTACCTACATTAATTTTATGTTGAGTTTATGAAGCTTAGCTTGCCTGTTTAATGTTTACGTATAATAACATATTTTTATTTGCCTACACTTAAAAAGGTTGAAATCCAAATCCGAAGAGATTGCAATAATTTAAGACCGATTAAGTACCACTCCACTACCTACACAAGTAGCGTAGATACCTATAACTCCACTTGGTTCAGCTATTTTTTCAGAGCAAAAATATAGCTTCAGTAAAATTTTAACACGTGACCTGCCATCGTAACAGCCCGATCATTAAAAGTTTAGACAACCAGCCAATCTTCTCATTAAATCCACATAAAAAAGGAATGATTTAAACTCTTTCATGTGCAATTTATTTTTATGTTTTAAAATGTCGCGTTTATACCATGTAGCTCTGAGTGAAAAAGGGCTGGCAAAAGAAAAGCAGAAGCGTTTTCAGATGACGTAACTTAACTACGTACAGCTCAAAATAGAAGTAGATAGATGCAGCCCTAGTGGCACCAGATGAGTTGCAGGCCGTGGGTTTGGAATTTCGAACCCTGATAGGCATACCGTTCTCCGAAAGGAGAATGAGGAGCTCCGAGCAGAACTGGCCAAGGTCCAAGGAGTCGGCCACCGGGAGGAGCCACCGGGAAGGGCGCAGCATGGGCAAGGCCAGCCCGTGTCAGCCGAAGATCCAGTTTTGACCATGGTACAGCAGGAGTTGGCTGCCTTTCAGAGTCGGTTTTGCGCCCCCCACTAGCGGCGAGCTAACCGACCTCCAACCAGTGGAAGCCGGCCTCGTATGCCACCGCTGCGGCCAAACCGGGGTCCTCGGAGCAGAAACAAGGCGTTACGATGAGATTGGAAAGGTCATAGGCCACTTATTGACAGATGAATATCCGGGACTCTCTGTAATAAACTACTGTATGCCTGGTTGTTCCTTATTTCATAATAATGAAAGAAATTATTAAATGTAACTTTAACCAGGACACTACATTGTTATTTTTCATTGTCTAATCTTAGTTTAAGAATAATAGTGTTGTTTACATTTCCTTATAGTAACAGTTTGCCACAGGAAGAAAATAACTTGTGATTTGAAATCAATATGACATTGCATTATTTGACATTTAATAATAATCTATTTCATTTTATTGATACTAACAATTACGGTGGTCATAATTTGTATTTGACAAAAGATAGGTTTAAAATATTATGGACTATCTTTCAAACTAACATAAAAGACAGATAGCTGTGTCGCTATCATATTTTTTTCTATAACAGCCAAGAATTTGGCTAAACAACTTGCTTCTTTTGAGCAATGCATGACATGTTCTAAAATTCTGCCAATAATTTGGAACCAATTAATGACATTTATTTTCATTTAAATTAGAAACAAGGAAAGCAAAATAATGATAAATCAAATGTGTGTGTAAAAATAAAAAATTGTATCAGCCGGTGCAGAAGTGCATCAAAACATTCAAGAGTTTTTAAACAAAGATTTAGAAGTAGAATTATTCCTGAATTGTAACAATATAGAAATTCTTTGTATAACAGAACATTGGCTTTAAAGCCACCAGTTCATGTTCAACTTTAGTAATCACCAGGTTGGTAGTTCGTTCAGCAGAGTAAATGCACATACATGGTGGCACATTAATTTGAGTAAATAACCAGAATAAATTTATAGACCGTAAGGATTATGAGCCTCTCTGTTGAGCGAACAATTGAAATAGCCTGTATCGAATTGGAGCAGTTCATTATATTAAGTGTGTACAGAGCGCCTTCAGGATTGTATGATTGTTTTTAAAAGGTTATGGATGAAGTGTTTAACAAAATATGTAATTCGAACAAGTCTATCATCACTTGTGGTGATTTTAATATTAATTTGTTAGAAAATTCTGGGTTAAGTACTACAATTATAAGTTTGTTTCAATCATACAATCTTGCTAACCAACTTTTGGAGCCCACTAGAATAACTCCCACTAGTGCCACATGCCTAGATAACATTTATACAGACGTTATACCAACCCACAAAGAAATTATTAATTTAATAGACTCAGATCACTATTTCAAATATTAACAAAAAATTCCAAAAAATAGATATCACTGTTAATCTAAAAACATTGGAAAAATTTAAAACTAAACATTTAAGTAATTTACCACTTTTGTCAACTAGTGATAACTCTAATCAACAATATGATGCTTTTTTTAAATGTATTGCACACATTTTAATAACACTTTTATTCCAAAGACATTTTCGGTTAATAGTAACGCTTCCTTCAGTGACTGGGCCACCATTGGTATACTTAAATAGCATAATAGCATAGTAGAAAACGACTTTATGAGTTTTATAATGAACGGATTAGTATAAATACTGCTGAATTTAATTTATATGTTAAGAATGATTCAAAATTATTAAAAAAAGTTTGTTGTATGGCCAAGTCACGTTACTTGAGTTCAAAAATGAATAATAGTTAATAGCGAAACGGGAAGGTCATGCAACCGAAGTAGTGACTACAGCCTTGCTGTTGATGGTAACATAATTAAATCAGATTCTCAAGTCGCCGCGGCCTTTGAAAATTTCTTTACGGATATGCCCGTAGCGAATCTCTAAACTCATCGCCCACTACTGCAGAGTCTTTACTTAAAGACAACGTTTCAGTTTGTGATTCTGAATTTAATTTCCAATGTCACCAGTAGATATATAATTAAAACCTTTCACACATTAAATTTAAAAAGACCGCAGATCTATGGGGTAATTCTGTGGACGATACGTGTGACGTTAAGTCTATTATAAATATTGTAGCACCTACTTTAGCTGTTATTTTTAACAATTGTATTGACCATGGTGAGTTTCCTGATCTTATGAAAAACAGCGAAATAATACCATTGTTTAATTCGGGTAGTACATAAGAACCTACTTATTTTAGACCTATTTCAGTGCTACCTACCTTTAGTAAATTTTTTGAAAAACTTTTTAATCCAGAGAATTTTAAAATACACAAATTACTGCATAACAAACAGTTCGGTTTTACAAGGAGTCGTCCGACTGCTGCCGGAGTTGAACTTTTAGGACATGTTTATAATGTATGGGGGGACAAATGCGATGCTTTGGACATCTTTTGCGATTTGTCCAAGGCATTCGATTGTGTTCTTCATGAAACATTAATCAGGAAACTGCACCACTACGGAATACGGAACGCCTCTCTGGATCTTCTTACTTCTTACTTAAGTGATAGGATTCAAAGAGTAGATGTTAAAGGAAAAAGATCACCTGGATCTGTAGTAAGAATGGGGGTCCCCCAGGGCTCAACTCTTGGCCCATTTTTGGCCCTTATTTATATTAACGACTTGCCTTACCTCATAAAGGATACTCATGATATAGTGTTGTTTGCAGACGACACTTTACTTTTATTTAAACTCAAACGTCAGCAGCTGGTTAGTAACAATTTAAATACTGCCCTCACTAAAGTAGTTAACTAGTTTAATGTTAATAACCTACTTCTTAACGAGAAAATAAATAAATGCATTAGGATTACGATACCTCATGTTTAGACAAGTAGAAACTAGTGTTCTTATAAAGGGTGAAGTGTTGAAACCCGAAAACACCACAGTATTCTTATGCATAACTTTGGATGCCAAGCTTCAATGGTCCACATATAGATAAATTGTCAAAAAAGCTAAGCTTTTGTTTTTGCATGTTTTGTTCTAAGTTTGTACTTTTTTGTAACAATTCAAAATTCAAAAATTTTAGTTCAAAAATCATTTATTTCAATCCATTTGGATCATAATCAAGTTGAACCCACATTGTAAATATTATTAAAATTTAAATTGCAAGAAATATAAAAATAACTAATCGAGTAAATCAAACAAAAAATGATAAAATAAAATTAAAAACTAAAATTAAAATAATAATACGCCTGCCTCTGAGTCATTTGTTTGTTTGTCGTTACATTAATCATATAACAGTGGTTAATGTACTGACCATCAAACCGGTTCGCCTACACGTTCAGGGTGGTGCTGGAGGTGCATTGCCGTGACATCCTGAACACATTGTTATACTGAAAACGGAGAGCGTTGTACTGCTTCTGTGTATTTGACACCCACAGAAAAAACAAACAACGCTCTGACAAGAGTTATTTTGACGGCCCCCGAGCAACGAACACAACTGCGGGCGAACATATTGGCCCTAACAGACAACGCCCTCAGCTCCCTATCGATGTCTGCAGTGTCCTTCAGGTCAGAGGTCATGAAATGCCCGAGGTATTTCAACTCATGAACTCTTTTTAGCTTGACACCGTTTAACTTAATAGGTGGAACAGAATCCGGTCAGCTCCGACCCCTGGCCCGAAAGAACATGCATTCACTCTTTTTAAAGTTATAGAGCAAGCCGTGATCCTGCGCGTAACGCCCGCAGATGCCCAGCAACCTGGACAGACCACACAGCGAGGCGCTCAGCAGTACCATGTCGTCCATATAACTAATATTGTTGACACAAACCCCGTCAATTTGGCAGCCGACATGAGTGCTGCTGAGATCCTCTATCAGTGCGTTCACGTACAGGTTGAAGAGCTTCGGCGAGGTCAGCCCTCCCTGCATCACCCCGCACTCCAACCTGTACGGCTCCGACAGAGCACTCGACCATCGAACGACGTTGACCTGGTTAAGATACTAGTACTTGAAAATGTCTATCAGTTCGAGAGGCATGGAGATGTTATTTAATTTTTGCCATAAGATGCCATAGTTAACCAGGTCGAATGCCTTCGTGAGGTCGTGAAAACCGGCATAAATAGGTGTGCTCCTATCGGAGTACTCAGTAGACAGTCCCGGTTTAAAACAAAATTGATTGTCATGTTTGTTTACATACCGGTCAAGCCGTCTATTAAGCAAACTGTCAAGAACCTTCGCAAGCACTGTGGCTAATGACCTGTAGTTGCTCGTGTCGCTTAGGTCACCGGTTTTACTCTTCACAATTGGCACCAGCACGGTCCTCATCATATCCATGTGACCCTTCCACACTGAATGACCGTGATAGTTTTAATGGCGATTTCACCATACAGTAATCCTTAAATGCTTCCGCAATACATTTCGGTTCACTCAAACCGTTGACGCTTACGGGTAAGCCTGCCTTATTATTTAGCTAACTAGTTTAGGTTCTAGGTTTTCCAGAAGTTAAGAAAGTCATGCTTCGAATGGTGAGAAGCGAGGATATCCATCTTTATCTGCTCCCTATTATTTTGGCACCACTTTAGGCGTGATTTAAAGATTCTACGACTTTCCCGAATTTTCTCCCAAACACGTCCTTCACTCGCTTTACCCCACTGCACCCATTCCATAAATTAACACCGAGCTATCCCGTGAGTGTCACGCACATGCTTGTTCCATCTGATCGCCGGCTGTTTTCTTCTCGGTTTAACAATATTACGACTCTCAGAGGCGGCTTTACACAACGCATTAACAAATGATACATACTGTCAATTACACGCATGTGATCTCGGTTTTCACAACGTTCATCACTACAATTACTGAATTCAGGCGGAAAATCAATTTCTTTTAAACTATCATTACATAATTTACTACATAAATCTAAATCTGTTTGTTCGAGGTGTAAATTTACTGTTTAAAGTACAATATTATTTAACTTTTTGTAAGTGTGAGGACTATGTGGGTCATTGCATTTTTCTTATTTTCTTTCAGTTTGTTTTTAATCATGGTCTGGCAGTTTGAGTAATTTATGCGGCCTACCCTAATGTCCTTTCTTTGGTATTGTTCGTCGAATCGTTGAGCTTCTTAAGTTCTGTGTTGAGCTACATGACTACTGACAAATGCGTGCACTGACTGGACAGGTCCACTCATTCTGTGTGGTTGTTTCCTCAAAAAAACATTTCAGACACCAATCTGGACACATGGACTTCACATGACCTGACCAAAATTTTGTCTGGACTTTAAAAGAGACTGACCTCTGAGTTTGTTTCGGCCTTTCATCTAAGAGTAGGAAACGCCGATCTCATTTAGTTTTTAAAATATGATTGACGTGTAAAAGTGTTTGTACAGACCTACTTACAGAAATAAAAACATTTATCATTTTTAAAAAGGCTTTTTATAACAAACGCTAGCAAAGAAAAGCGTCCATTTACTATAATGAACCATAATTTTACGACTACAAAAGAGAAACCAGTTCATGATGTCTTGAGAGAACGGCCGCGCCTCAGAATGATTAAATCTTCACTCGCTTTAGAATTTTATCCAATTACTAAGGTAATTTAAAATATATTACTCACTTAAAATAGCCGAAATTGTATACTTTGTTTCAACACCAACAAAATATCTTAAAAAGTTATAGCGAGCGAAGTATTTAAAGTCGGTATCTCTGTTGATACCGACTTTTAAATACTTCTTAAAATGTCAACTCACTCTGTTATAATCGTTTTATGTTTAAAGTCTTTGAAATTATTTTGTAACAAAGTTAAAACTGTGTTCGTGTCAGTTGTTGGTACATAGTTTAGAGATATGTAAATTAATAATTTCAAAAATTTCTTAATCGTCTTAGTGCTCCAATAGAATTTTAATCACCTATAACTGCGGAGGTGGTAGCATTACTCTGTCACATAGCCTACGCCGGTGCTACGAGGCGCGTAGTCGCTGCTACGGCGTAGCAATTCTTTCTAAAATTCGCTAAGCTCTCTTTTCATCACGTTTAAAACAATTTGTTTGTAATTAGGAACAAAAGATAACTGTAGGATAAAGTACCGTTTGTCAAATACGTCAAATTCTGTTCAAAATTTAATTAAATTTTATTGTATTTGAAAGATTCACCAGCGACCTATTCACTAGAAACATTAACATGATAAAAAATAACAAAAGCATTGAGTTATGGTACACAGCACTTACATAAAAATAGCTTCTTAAATATACGTTTTCACAAGCTTTTTTTACTCGTGGAGAATATAAAATTAATTGGAAACAAAGAACAAAACATTAAGTAAAACACAAAAATACAGTCGAAATTAGAAAAAAAAAAACAATCACATTCATGGCATGAATATACTCATACACACTTTGATATTGCATCAGAATGTTCTTTTCATGGCATATGTTCATAAATAAGTTTCTAATCATGTCGATCAGGAATATTACTTATCCCATTCCGAGTTTCCCAGAAATCGAGTAAGATAAATAACACAATAAATAACATTTGATTGCCATGACGCGACCACTGCTTGGACCCCCGTGGTTAAAATGGCCTCCATTTGCTGATTTTCCGATTCATAGGAAACAAACAGCTACTTTTTGAATAGCTAAACATGAGTCTATTGACGTCACATCGGCACGTGTAACTAATACGCTTGATTATCATTAACAGGTTTGCAATCATTTATCCTTTGCAAGTTTCTATCCTATTTCAATTTTCTTAGAAAAGGCTTGATAACCTAAAGCTCGCGGTGCTTATATCATTTGTTCAATCACTGCCGGCGAAATACAACTATGCGAAAAATTAAGCAGGTAAGTTTTTACAACAGTACTATAAATAAGTTGTTTGATTAAGAATGTATGTTCGTTCAAGTAAGTAATTTGAGTGTGAAGGAATAGGAGGAAAGGAACGTCTTTGTTTAGAAACGAAGTCGATATGGTGACATACAATTTCTGATGTTTTTTTATAATGTGTAATAAAGGTCGGTAAAATAATATATTGTCTGATTTTATGTGCTAAATTTCTAAATTGGATGGGGCTAAAGTGCCTAAGGGCCCTGGTACTCTAAGTCCTGGCCTGCCTACAACTAAATATTGCTTCAAAAACCTTATTACACTCACGAGCCTTTAAATAGCTAACTGTAAATGGGGCTTCAGTAATGTTAAAAAAACCTACAGTAATTTCAAAACCACTTGGGAGCGCGAACGTCGGAATTACGTAATGAATCCACCTGGATCCAATCGAGTTGAACTAACAGAAGTAGAGAAGAGTAAGATCGTTCTATTTTCTTCTAGGCCTTTTGCAGTTTAGCTGTAGCGGTACAGCAAACGGTCTTAAGAATTTCCCGGGTCATTTATTGATTTGAATAAATATAGCTTTCAATATACCTTTACAAATATTATGTTACAGGCGTCGTCGCCGTCGTTACAGTCAAAATCTGTTTTGACTGGTTTCTGTCAAACCAAGGCGAGTTTTTAAGAAACACGTTAGCTATATGTAAAATCATTTTTGAAAAAGTCAGTCGCCTTCCGCGCTTTCCAGTAAAATAGTTTTGACGGGTCTAAAGTAGTTGTGCCTAAATTTTGACACATTAACATTTTTGACTGGGACATATTAACACGAAAAAAGTTGGAACGAATGAATCTAGATTTTCTAAGGGTCAACTACACCTGTACCTATAATTGAACTTGCGATCTAAACATGTTAGTGCCCGAGCCGAGCTCTTCATCTTAATATAATCATCCCTCACGGCCTCGTGCATCAAAGAGGAACAATGCGAACATTACAGTGGGTACAACGTTACACTACACACTTTACAACATATTTAGAACGTGACAATGTAGAAACGTCGATTTTGATATCATGTAAGAGTTACTGATTGTTGTGATTCGAGGTTAATTTCGCGAAAGATGGACATTCGTTGAGAACTTAACCAGGTACTCAACGCATGTCGGTCTTTGTCGGTCCCTACAGTAATTCAGATATCGTATTTAAAAAACTGTGTCACCATTTTTAACCATTTTGTCTCATTCTGTGATAGGTAGGTAAGTGTTCAGACGAAGGCTTGTCTCCGTTGAGTAATTAATTTTTTAGCTAGTTTCCACTGAGTTTTATTTAAAAGTTACAAGCGACAAATGCGCTCCAAAATAACCTGATCACTTCATTACATACCGTATCACGTAATCCAAATCAACATCAAAACTGGTAAATAAGCAAAATTCAATTCACCTAAAGCAAATATTTAAAGTATTGGAATTTCTTTCCTTCCTTTTATGAATTTATCTTTTATATATTTATAGAGCCGTGATGGGAAAAAAAATATTAATGAACGCAATGCCTAATAGCCTTTCACCCTTGGGCATTAGACGCAGTTCGTTTGCTCCGTGGTATTTTGAAACGATCAGTGTTATTTGAATTCTACGGATTACTGGGACCACGTCGGAACATTTGTGCAGCTAATGTTGCCTTCTGTACGACGACTGAAAGGAAAAGTAAACTGCACAGCAACATGAAAAATTTGCATTTTATGTATACAGAGAAATAACTAGTAGTTTGCGGTACAAAGAACTGTTTAAGCGGCTGAATTAAAGTTTGTGTAAGGTCCTTTGTTTACAAAATACTGAGGCACATCTTAATGAGATGTTTCTCTGTCCTGCAGTAAATTGTGGTTAAAACTTGTTCTAGGAATTCCCTTCTGACTATTTGAAACAACTCTTTTGGGTTACACGTCCGAAATATTAATCTGAATGGTTAACTAAATATTCCCAAAACCTTCGTCTTAAGTCGTTGGAGGATGGCGAACACAGCTCAGAGGTTGGTTTAGAATGTTGTTGAATTTCTATTGGAATGGAGACTGAAGGAACATAATCAAATACAGGAACTTTTCTTTGTAGTTTAAGTGTTTGTGTCCTCGTCGCCTCAGTTTTTACCAAATGCGGTCAAATTTGTCTTACAGATACTGCTGTTTATTCTGACCCTCTCGACTGAGTATCTACTGCTGGTTCAACAACATTCTAAGGTGGCAAAACAGTAGTCAGACTTTCAGGCACTCTATGTTGAAATGACCCGCGTGATAGATTACGGCTCACTCCCTCTCACCGAGAGGATGCCTGTGTCCCAGCAGTGGGAACGTTATAGGCTGATTATTTTTAAATGTTTTTATAGTGTACTTTTTAGGCTTATTTACAGTTTATTTATTACGCTCACTTCCTATAATTACATGCTGTTTTTGTTTTAAAAAGGACTAAGTTAAGGAATAAAACATGATATAGACAAACAAAAGTTTATTTCATTGATAATCTTTATTAATAATAACACTTATCTACAATAGATTTTATATATGCATAAATAGTACTTTTATTAATATATATAGGTATATAGAGACAGGTCTTTAGCAATACAATATTTCAGACTAATCACAAAAAAAAAAATAACGAAATCGTTCAGTGAAAGAGAGTTCAAAATAATATAATATTAATGTCTTACCCTAAAATATATTTGCCACGACCTAAATAGACATTATACGCTATGACTAGACACGATCTACTTAGGTGGGTGTAGTTAAAAGTAGTTAATTAATGTCATGAACATTGTCACCGAGTGAAGGGATAAATACGTTTATTTTGTTAAAGTTTCGAGCCCGACATGATTGAATATATATATATATTATAATAAGATAAATAAGTATTGTTTACTAGTACCTTATCTGACATTAAAGTAGCTACAATATGTATTTACATTTAATGTATGTCCATTTAATTAATTTGAAATGGTCAGTGACCTAATTATGAAGCGGCCGATCATTATAGATAGTACAATAAATAATTTGACAATGTTGTTGATGTGGCGTTTCACAATATGGCCGTTAAGTTTAGGTTGCTACTTTATTGTAAATTGTTGAAATCACTTGAGTGCTACAAAAATGGGTCATAGGGTCGAAGCGTCGTTGACTTGTATGCGTTCACTTGCGAAAGCAGGAGATGGGGTTGAAGTAGCACTGGCGGAAGCGGACCTGGCGCTTGTCAGCGCGCCACTGCCTCGCCAGGCGTCCGTCAACCGCCCGCACGCCCCAGCCTCGGGTCTCCGCCTGTGGCCACGAACGGGAAACCCTGCCAAATCTGACAAAAAAACAAATAGAGCTTTGGGTCCTAAAGTCGGCCTGCCTTCTGGTGTATAAAATTGCCAAGAAGGAATATCTCCAAGCGATCGCCGGCAGCCGATCTATTCTCTTATATCTCACCGTGAAAACTTGGGTGAACTGAGCTTTAGTAGTGTTTATCAATCCCTAGCTACTATATTTAATTATGTAGGAATTTTCAAGGTAAGATAATTACAGAATAGACCGGGTATACCTCAAGGGATTAAGGACTGTTAGGGAACGCGTTACTTTGAATTCTGAAATAAAAGGCGAAAATTGCCTATAAAAGACTGCACTATGTATAAACATTTTAATCAGTAGAACTTTGGATAAATATTGAATCATGTTTTTCCAATAAGGAAGCCATTTATTTAACACTATATCAAAGAAAGATCTCAAAGGTGCCATCAACAAATCCAAATTATAATCGTCTAATGTTATTTTGTGTTTATTTTACGTAACTTTGCAATCAGAATTAAAAAAGCAATTTCGTTCGCAGTCGCTTTGCAAGTCAGTGTCTGTTAAGTCGGAACTTGTTCGTAGTAAAAGGCTTTATTTTATTAACTTACGGACACCAACGAGCAACAAGTGTTGGTTATACTTAGGTACGAGTACCTATGTTTAGTTGAATTACTATAATTGAAAAGGAACCATTTACCTACACGATCGGCAAAACGTTACCATTTTTGTCAATTTTGTGAATATTTAAGTTTGCAGAAGACAATGAAAAAATGTTCAGCAGAAAAATACGAATAGGTAGTATGTAGATACTTTTTTTTTTGCCAATTTTCGTATGGCTTTCTCATTTAACTCGCCGAGAAACAAGGTGGCAGTAACTACGCATACTAATTTATTTTCCTAGAATTTACAAGGTGATGTTATATCTATTTTAATCTGGATGTAAGGTCATAGCGAAAGAAGCAACAAAAAAACAAAATAAAATAAAATGAGAGAATCATTACAGAAGCAATATTATCCCAAAGGCCGAAACAACAAAATAAGTAATCGACGTCATTAGGTTTTACTTTAAATTTTTATTATGATGTACCACACTACACTACGTTTTGGTTTAGTTATAATTTGTATTAATGCCAGAAATTCGTATCCCGACATTCCTACCTACGTCAGAAAAACAACCTTTATCAAAACATTATTTTACGTTACCTACTCATGTTATTATACATTGTTTTTTTTTTGGTGGGAAAACTTCTCCCGCTCTGGGTGGGCGAGAGGGCGAGTCAGACTTTTACTGACTAAAACCCATCTGTGTTCTTTCAGTTGCCTGTGCCGGGGCCACGGTATCTCTTTCGAATAACCCGCGACCCCGGCAGGATGTTATTAGACTGTTTTTATTTTATCTATTTCAAAACCTCGACTGCCTCGTTGGTCTAGTGGTCGCAATCGCTACTGCTGAGCATGAGGTCCTGGGTTCGATCCCCAGGTCGGGCAGCGTGTTATTGGGATTTTCTATCTGGAATTTCCCAGTAACAGCCCGAAGTCTGGATTTGTGCCCGGTAGATGGCAATAGGCTCGCCCCCTATTACATGGGACTTAAACATAACTGGCGAAATGTGGGTGTACTATAGGTACACCTCTGCCCAACCCTTCGGGGAAACAAGGCGTGATGTTATGATATGTTTATTTCAAAACCTTTCCATGGGGAAAACACAAAACGGTTGACAGTTTCCTTTTGCAACTTTCTTTTACATAATATTATATTAATTTTACTCCACAGACATGTTTGGTTAATGCTTTTGTGAATTATGTGATTTATAAGTTAGTTTTACACAGTAATTGACGTAACACGCGTAGAAAGTTGTTGATCTATATTTCAATGCGATATGATATGATTCCAAATATGAAAATTCAATCAATATTATCATGTAGACGACTTTTCAATCCAACTCAAATATATATGTAATTTATAAATAAAATAAACACTTATCGATTAAACCCATTCCACTTTCAAATCTTTACTCAATAGGTTCATGTAACAACAGCCGCGTTCATCCTTTCGTCAAATTAATACAATTTGTAAAAAATTGTTCTGTATTCAGTGAGAAACATATTTAGGAAAAAGGTCCAATGTTGTGAGGAACCAGTCCTCTAGTTAACAGTTGGTTCTACTACTAATTGACGCCGGAGCTGGGTCCTGGGAGCTAAACACAAAGTAACATAAGCTTCGCACTAACAGACGGCACTTAATTTCGAACTTTGTTCTACATCAGCAGTTAGTTTCCGAAACATGCACACAACACTACCTAATACTACAGAACAGTATTTACAAGTTATTGAAAATTACAAACTAAGAACTTAAACTTCAATATTTTACTGCTGTAAGTGTGGTTACTCAATTTGACTATGTCATTTTATGGTAAAAAAGCTATATGTTCGCTTAAATAAAAATGCTTAATGCAAAGAAATTAAATCCTAACATGTCGGATACATTTTCATCACTTCTGCGGTCTACTCGTGAAACCATATTTTGTCACTCACCATTGTAACCTCTGTAAAGTAAAGACTGAAAAGCTAGATATAGTTACCTCTCCTCAGCGTCGAGTTGCATCAGCATTTTCCGCAGAGCAGCAGTGTTGATGGCATCCCACGGGCCCGACATCTCCATGTCCGCGTCCGGATGCGCCCCGAGTGTGTTGTCCGCCTGCTCGTCCTCGGCCTCCTGAACAGAAACCCCTCACATGAGCCTGTGTGTCCACCTTACCCAGCCACAGAGTACAGAACAAACCAGAAACCTCGAACACGCATTGAACGGAAGTAATAAAAACTACAGTGTACAAGGAGCTTTGGACCCCCACGGTGAAGCTAAGAGGAACCCGAGGGGCTGGTCGTCAGGGCTTATGTCGACAAGCCAACGACGGACGGCTATGGACCCTGTCGGGCACAGCAACAAATTAAATAGCTAGGAGAGAGGAACCAGTCGGGGTTGCGGAAGAATCGTATGTTCTCGCGACCCCGACGTAGGTGAGAGATGGAACACCAGGGTGGTTTTTAGTCAGTAAGACTCCATAATCAGCAAACAAGCACATACCTGCCTTCGTCCTCCGACGAAGATATTGCTACTGAGCTCAGCTTCGAGCCACAGTGAAATTTATACTGTCTTGTGTCACATCGCGTAGCAAGCGCTACCACATGATGTAGCGCCCGCGACACAGCTGCTCGTCGCGCTGCGACAGCGTAGCGGCGCGACAGGTAGCTCTTGTGTGAACAGTCGCGCGCGTTTTCATAGAAATTGTTCTACAGAAGTAATATCGCAGAATCGCCCGCGACCGTGGCGTTCCGCCAGTGTGAACGAGCCTTTAAGTGGGCAGAAGAGCTGTTTGTTTTGTTTTGGACACTTTACCCGAATTGGAATTATGGTAGGCGCCTTCTGGTTTGTTCTGTATTCTGTGTACCGAGCCGACGCCACCACTCGTGGCTCTCGTGAACCCGGCGAACATTAGCTTCACATGACATTAGACGCCTATTAGCAATGTCAGACGGTTCGCTAAATTCCACCCACACACAACAACGTGCCCACTGATTGCTCACACTTCAAAAAGCCTCCTTAATGTAATTATTCCTAGAAACGACATATTCCTTCTCTGACCACATTCATTGGGGTAATTAAATAAGCCTGTTTTTCCTCACAAGACTAAAATAATTTCCTCTTTCTTCCCAACATCCGCTACATAAAGTGTAAAATGAACTCTTAGATATTTCATGTAGCAAATTGTCCTAAAGAGCAGTCTTTGAAGGACCTCTTACGTTAATTTACTATTAACGTAATATGTATTAGACATGTTCAGGGTATAAGAAGTGACTGCTCTAATATTACATTATCAAAATCTTATTTTCTGTATATGATTAGTAACAATGAAGAATAGTAACAATGATTTAAATAGGCGCATGTGAAGTTTTCATTCTGAGATTATAGAAGTGTTAGTAAATAAAAGCGATTGGAAGCTTTTTGGTGACACATAATGTTTGCTTAATGCGTTTCGTGTTATTATCAGATAGCACTAACAGCTACTTTGCAAACTCTAATATCAGTTGGGGATCGACAATATGTCAGCCCTGCCTGATAACGCGTAAATGTGACTATAATCCGTGTGAAAATACAGAAATATTGAATTATTATTATTGCCTACAAGACATTTCATTTTTGTTCGACGTTACTCGCAAAATTCGACCTAGATATGTATATATATCTTTAGCTTGAACTTTAGTCATGTATGTCTGAAATATTGTCCTTTCCGATCCAATATTTGAGTTTCCAAAATAGCTGGTAGCTGGTACTGAAAGATACATAAATAACGTTCCATCAGGAGCGCAGTGTGTACAGTACTAGAAAATACTGGGACGTTTCCCGGGATATGGGGAGTTTTCATTACGTGAATCTTAGTTTGAGGTCACAATAGAAACAATGTAAACTACAACGTGGTTACATTATGTACCTAAAAACTAAAACTCCTGAAACCTTGCACTCACTTCTTATGTCAAATGAGCAAGAACAAAACTCACCAAAAAAGAAATTCAAAGTGAAACCTAGGGAGGCATCATCATCTGCCAGGCCTATTCCCAACTTTGTAGGGGTAGGCTTCCAGTCTAACCGAATGTAGCCGAATACCAGTGTAATCCGGTTATAATGACATCGAAGGGAAATAACAAACACGTCATACTAAGCGGACGTCATAAAAATAAACAATCTCCTGTTTTTGTTAGTATGTATTTATTTGAATAGAGAGAAACAAAATAGAGATAATTCAAAATAAAATTGAACGTAATAAGTAGACTGTATACGTATTTTTTTTTTGTAATCAGTAATGCTTGTTTGCTTTCGTTTTTTCCTTACAGTGACATGTCGCTTATTGTGACCCATTTTTAATAAATCGTGTCCGGTTATAGTGACCGCCATGATTCCTAAAACCTTCGGCAATGTTCGGGAGAGTCACGTGATACCCGATTGCGTTCGGCGCGTGAGGAAGAACCATTACCTACTGCAGAAGAGGCATTTATAGGCTTTAGAATTGTTATCACGATTTAAAACCCGTAATTCGTTGTGTTGGTCAATATAGGCGGAGTCATAATAAACGGATTCTACTGTATTTAACATGGAGCGACTGCCTATCTGACCTCCACAACCCTGTTACTTGGTATTAAAGACTTTAGTAACTCTTTGTCAGACTTTCCGGCTTCTGACGACACTTAACGACTATCAAAGATCCATCGAAGACCCATCCACAGACGCGGTTGGTCTTGGCAAGCGTAGCTTAACTTGACCGATCGACCCGTCCGGCTGTTACTACTTAGCCACGAGCCCTTATGAAAGTCTGAAACAGGATAGGCTAACCCTCTATAAAAAAAAGTGAACTTACCATAGGTGCAGCATGAACCGTGACGAACAGCAAAGCTAAAGTGGCGGCTACGATGGCCAGGTAGACGTTGTACGCGCTCGCTTTCATTGTGATATTTCCAACTGTGAAACAACAAATTAGATTAGCAAATCAACTGGAACTTGCCTTGTACTAGAGCAACTTCATTTTCAGTTTCTTGCTAGCGTATTTATTAAATCGTCCGTCTTACGGATCACTTCCAAATTGAGCAAGGAATGGATGTTCATTGTTTTTTTTGGCGTATACATATACAGTGATAGGTAGTTAATAAACATGATATATATAATATAATAACATTACGCGTCCCTGAAGGGTTTAGGTAGACGTTTCTATACTTATAGTACCTACTCCCACTTTCGCCAATTTTCAATGAACAATAATTACGCTTTAATACTAAAAAGTTCTTTCAATTCACACAAAAAAAAAAAAAATTTTGTTCAAAAAGGGTTTCCTAAATTTCAGGTAGAATTTGAATTTCGGCACGTTTGTTTTTAGAAAATGGCTAATTAATGGATAATTAGCACCCTAATGAATACTCGGCTATGGCAACGAAGTTCCAATTAATAATTTACGTAAAGTTGATTCAATTATCAACAATTACAATATTGACTTTTATTCCCTCAAGTTTTAACGGGTTACGCGAAATACTATATTAATATATTATTATTATTCTATATTATATTATTATAGAAATAATTGGCATGAGTCTTATAACACTCATGCCAATTATTTCTTTGCCTCTCGTATCCTAACTTATTATTAATATTATAAATGTGAAAGTAAGTTTGTTTATTTGTAACGCTTTCACGCTAAAACGGCTGAAAGGATTTTCATGAAATTTGGCACAAGGAAGGAAGGAAGGCTACTTATCATCTTGGATCACAAACAAAGTTGGAGCAACAGCAATTTAATTTTAAAGTTGGGTTTTTTAATCCTACTCATAAAAAAATGTTGTTTTATTTGTACTCGGAAAAAATACTTTCATCAATCTATTTTATCACGCTTTGTTTCCCCGTAGGGTTGGACAGTGGTGTACCTATAGTACACCCACATTTCAAGTTATGTTTTTAAATACTTTAAAGCATCTATAAAATTGATCGACCTGAAAGTATTTGGGCTAAAAAGGAACGTTCCTTGTTTTAGTGAAGGACCTCGCCACGTCAATAGTAGTAGTAAAACCACTTACTTAAGGGTCGAGCCCATAAAATATTTAAGTGACGTGATGGTTTATGTCCTAGGCCTTTGACGCGATATTCTCGTTAAGATAATGGAAACAAACACACGTTCTTGCCGCTCAGGTCGCTTTATCAGCAATAAATACACAACGGTTTCCGATCATAAACGTATGCCTTATCAAAGGACCGCCTATAATAATATTTAGTAGTGTACTAGTGGACTAGCGTTTGATATGACGTTATTAACTACATATAGTAGATACTTTAGATGGAAGTATTACAAGGAATGTATTGATATAAAATTCCAGACCGTGTATCGGTGGCGGATCGTGGATCGTCGTTTGGGTGGGGCTTGACCCCTCTGAGGGTATGTTTTTAGCAAAGTCAACACTAAAAAGCACTCAACATTTTATTTTGCTTAACACATAAGAAGCCTCCTCGGATTACATAATAATAATCAGCCTATTATGTTCCCACTGTTGGGACACAGGCGTCCTCTCTATGAGAGGGATTACTTTACGCAAATTCCTCAATGACTTCCGTTAGTTCGAGTTGAATGTTTGACTTTTCTGGGTGCTTGCACTGATCTCCAAAAGGTTCTACAATACGACACGCCTCTTGGAAAATTTCGTCATATTTAGTTTCTTTAAGTATTTCTTTCTAGTGTAGTTACTACACTTTCTACCATTTCATAACAAAGGTTAATATCTAATGCAACAGCCTGCAGCAACTTCAAAAACAGCAGCTGTTACCGTTAAAGGAAAGACTAAGCCGAATCTTAAAGAAATTTAAAACATGAAAACATAATACTTAAGTCGAGGATAATTGATGACGAATATCCTTAAGTGTAAAGCTTGCTAAAAGTTTAATTAAAATAATATCAAGTTCACTTTAACATTTTTCACCGAAAAACCCGATGGTTTTGCTAAGGGCTTGCCCCCTTAGATGTTTCCGTGATGTGTTTAATTGTTTTTCTTCTAAACTATGTTATTCCTGCCTGAACAGCTTACCTCCGGTACTTTGAACCCCGGCTTGTCCTAGGTAACCACATACGTTTAAATTTTACGCCCAATTGTTAGGGTGATTTATTTGGTAATTAAAATCAAATTCACCTTTAAGGATACGAATATACTCATTTATAAAACCTTAGAATATCTCAACAGTGATGGATGGTCCTTGGATAAGCCAGGCAAATAAATGACAGGTCATAAGGTTATGGAAAAAACCCATCATCAGCACCGTTGAAGTGGACCAAACGTAGATATAATACTCGTAGCTTCCAGTCCTGTGTGCCTGAATTATCTCAACCATATTCAGCTTAACATTGAAATTAATTAATAAACCAATCCGACCAACCGTCCAATCGACCAACCGTTCTAATGAACCAAGCTCAAATAGAATTGAAAAGTACTATATTTTATCGAAAGTAGGTAAATGGTATTACCATTTGAGCACATCGCAAAGTAGTATTTCAAGCTGAGAATTGATATTTCTGCGCTTAATATTTTAGTATATGGACTGAATTTATTATCAAACCTTAGTTAAAGTATATCTAGCGAAAGTACAGATTGTTCACTCTTGTTGGTTTGAATTTCGTGGAATTCTTAATCAGGACTGACATTAATGATCGTGACGATCGCTTAGACACGGGGTAAAGCACAACTGAGAAATTATAAGCATCTTTTGTTGAACATGTTATCTTTCTGTAAAATCAAAATCAAAAGTCATTAATTAAAACTAGGCTTGGAATAAGATTTTAAACGTCAAAAAATTATAAGACAGTCCCCCAATAACGCCCGCCCTTCACTACTACCATAGTGCTGTAGTTGGGAAGAAGTGGCGCAACAAACTCGCCAGCAGCACACATTAACCTACCCGAACCTACTCCCGGATACCCGTGCGGAATTTCCACAGCAAAGAGACCTCTCAGAACATATGTCACTGGTCGCCCGCCTGTAAAGCTACGTGTTATATATTACCCGCCTCTTTATTTTATTTTTTACCTCGGGTGTTACGTAGACATTATGAAGAACACGTTTACCGTGTGCACGCAACACCCTCATTGACATGCACGTAGGCCAGGGGTAGGTCCATCTGGGGCGGACAGTCGGACGATTACACTTTGTTTTATTCTACTACCCGGATCTCCTTCACCGGTGCCAAGCACGTCATAAACACGATGAATAAACTCATATGATACAAATTAATTTTACTCTATTTACGGGATAAATTAGTAAGAAGTTGAGTTTATTTTTGTAGGCAATTGAATCTAACATCGGAAATGAACGCCTTTGTTTAAATTTCAACAAACAAGACAGATATAGAACTAATTCATCCATGAAAGGTTATATCTGTTTGGAAAAGGTTCAGATAACGTTCTTCTTCATTCTAATTTTCAAGCAATTAAAGGTTAATCTTTCGACTAAAATTAATTTGCTCGATAATCTGCAAGTTCTTATGGTTGACCTAGCGTTTTATCTTTATTGCCAATATTATTAGGCATTCTCATATCTGAAATTTAAATACCAGATTAATATACCTAGGTACTTACATAATAATAAAACAGACAAAAAGTATTTGAAACCGCGGCTCCAGGTTTTATTTATTAGCATAAGCAAAACCTGGAGCTACTTAAGGTTATGTTCTATGCAAATAACATGAAAGGAATCCATTAGGTATTCACTTTTTCATCGGGTTATGAAAAATCAAAATCCCGCCCACGATCAACTAAATTGATCTTTTTATACAGATACATTGAAAAAAATATTCGCAGCCATTACAAAGGTTGCGAATAACCTTTCTCATACGTCTTCATAACATCCCTGTGGGGGTTCGAATCACAAAGCGCCCAAATTACGGTCACCTTACGGGTTAGGAATCGCTTTGACAAATATATTGGAAATGTGAGACACTATTTATCGATACCTAAACCGCACATTTTTTCTTAAAGTTATGAGTAAACATTGTGTCGGTTCATGAAAAGGGGTAGTGTACCAGAGATGTCAAATCTGTCCAAAAAATAAAGCCTTTGTTATAATTTCCAGGCAGACTTTTTTCAGTCTACTGTGGAGACAATAGATCTGCCTGCAACTAAGCACAAAAGATTCGTGTCCGTATGGACTGAGGAGCCATGTCTCATATTTAAAAGCGGGTTCTACAAATATTTAGTAGTACTTTATCCGATTTTGTAGGCCCGATCTCGGAATTTGTAGTAAAACCCTTTAAAAGTTACAGGACGTTTAAGGTGGCTCCTCAATTCAGACATCTGAACTGAGGAGCCACCTTAGAACTCGAAAACTAGCCGACCTTCTTGAAAATTTGGTATGATTTAGTAGTATTTATGCGAAAAGGGTTTGACTGTCTCGTTGGTCTAGTGGTCCCAATCGCTACTGCTGAGCATGAGGTTCTGGGTTCGATTCCCAGGTCGGGCAACGTGTTATTGGGTTTTTCTATCTGGAATTTCTCAGTAGCAGCCTGGAGTATGGATTTGTGCCCGGTTGATGGCAATAGGCTCGCCCCCTATTACATGGGACCTTAACATAACTGGCGAAATGTGTAATGTATGTGTAATGTGTAAAACAATCAAATAAGATTTCTAAAAATAAAATAACGAAACTCTATTTTCCTCACAACTTTACAAATATCAACATCTTTCAGATTGAAAATACGGTATTCGGGTTTAGGTATGTTGAATATTATAAAGTTAGATATTGATATAGATTACTGAATGCAGTTCAAGTTGCAGTTAACATAAGAATAATATTATAATTATATTGAGAGTTTAGAGAAGAGAACAGATTAGAGACAGGACCATGATTAGTGATTTAACAAAATATAAGGAATAATCCTCTTTAATTTTTTTTATTTTTTTTATTTGTGTTTCATTTAAGTATTGTGTTCATTATTTGGCGAAGAATGATTCGTGTGTAAATAAAACTCTGTTTATGATCATTGTTTGATTTATTTATGGTCACCCTATGTACTAAATTGTTGAGGAATGTTTAAATTATTGATATCTTTTAAAATACTGAATGTGCAGGAAGTTGAATTACACCAATATTTAGTAGAAATTTCTACTAAATATCTGCACTCTTATTTTCCAATTTAATCAACTGCTTTAGTAGCTACGAACATATATTTACTTTAGACCGTCAGGACTGAGGAGCCACATACAATGTATTGTATTAACGAAATTATATAGCTTTACCATTTTATTTTTATAGTAAAAATTAAAACACATTTACTACTAAATGATACTTAACAATTGTTTCAATCGACTCATAACTTCCCGAGAAACAGCTAGGTGAAATTTGTGGATTTTATGAAAAACCAAAGCATTGTAGCTATCTCAAATTCAACCGTACAAAACCCTTTTCTTTTGTAAATATTAAGCATAAATACTACTAAATCCTAACAAATTTTCAAGAATATCGGTCGGCTAGTTTTCTAGTTCTAAGGTGGCTCCTCAGTTCAGATGTCTGAATTGAGGAGCCACCTTAAACGTCCTGTAACTTTTAAAGGGTTTTACTACTAATTACGGGATCGGGCCTACAAAATCGGATAAAGTATTACTAAATATTGGTAGAACCCGCTATTAAAAATGAGATATGGCTCCTCAGTCCATACGGATACAAAAATTCGACTCGCAAACTGCAAAAATGTGGCAAAAATAGTATTGCTCGCAGAATACCTATGGTATTATAGAATAAGTCGTAAAGTTTAGAACTGTCTTAATTTTTTTCAAAATAAGAAATACAATTCTGACTGAATTACTGCCTAGTTGGTCCAGTGATCGCAAGTGCTACTGTTGAGAATGAGGTCCTGGGTCGGGCAAAGTGTTGTTAGGTTTTTCCATCTGAAATTTTACAGGAGCAGTTCGCAGTCTGGATTCATGGCCGGTTGTTGGGAATAGGCTTGCCCCATTACAGGGACTTATACGTACCTTGCGAAATGTGGGTGTACTATAGGTACACGTCTGCCTAATCCTTCGTGGAAACAAAGCGTGATGTTATGGATCGCTATTCATCGCCCTTGTTCTTTTGTTTTTAAAATACCTAACCACAAAAACGAATTCTACGGGATATTAAATGCTGCTAAGTTTTATAAACTCTAGCTAAAACGATAACGCGTATAGACAAGTAAACTACTTCTAAAAGCGTAGCATGACCGGATATAATTGTGTCCGTATGGATTGAGGAGCCATGTCTCATATTTAAATGCAGGTACTACCACTATTAAGTAGTAAATTAGCCGAATTTGTAGTAAAACCAATAAAAAGTTACAGGACGTTTAAGGTGGCTCCTCAATTTAGACGTCTGGATTGAGGAGCGACCTGATAACTCATAAACTAGCCGATGATATTTCTGAAAACTTCTACGATTTAGTAGTAGTTAGGCGTAACCTGTACAAAAAAAAGGGTATCACACGGCTGAATTTATGAAACCTACAATGCTTTGATTGGTCATAAAATCATACATTTCACCGAGCAGTTTTTCGTAAAGTTATCAACTAATTAATACAGATTTTTAGTGTCATTTAGTAGTAAATTTATTCTAAATTGTAGTATAAAAATAAAATAGAAAAACCATATAACTTTGGTAATACAATACAAAAATGTATTGTATCACCAAATTTATACGGTTTTTCTGAGGTTGTTTACAGAGGAGCCACATAAAAATGTGGTTCCTCAGTCCTGACGGTCTCTAGAAAATATATTTACGTAGCTACTAAAGCAGTTGATAAAATCGGGTAACGACGGCATAGATATTTAGTAGAAAATTCTACGAAATATTGGTGTACTCAAGCATCCTGCACTTTCAGTATTTTTTTATTTTTTAACTTAACTTTTACTTTTACAAATTTCTTACTATTTAAGTTTCAGTCGGGTTTGAATCACGTTAATCTATTTTAGTTTATCTAAGTTTTAGTTTTTGTGTAGTATATTAAATTTCAAGGCTGCAAGATATTGTATATCTATGCTATGTATCGATGCTATGTACGCCGTAATTTTCATCTTGTACATAAGTCCTTTAGTTATTAAGATTATTTCTAGCAAAAGTTTAATGTATGTGATGTGGCTGCGTTTTTTTTAAATCAATAAATAAAGATATCAATAGTTTAAATATTCCTTAACAATTAAGTGTATAGGGTGACCATAAATAGTTCAAACTATGATCAAAAACATTCATCAGGTATTTGCACTTGAATCATTCATCATGTACCAGTACTAAACAATGAACACAAATTAAACACAAAATAAAAATTAAAAATAAACTTTTTGTTATCCTTCACTGTCCCACTGCTTAGCAAGAACCTCCGCCAAATTCTTCCAAGTATTCTTTTCTAGAGCCACCTCGACCCAAACAGCTTTCTTAAATTAACTATAAATGGACAATGGTTCCGACTATAAATCACCAAAATTTTGTTTGTTTCTATCAAACGACTATTGTTAAAATTAAAAAAGTGTCACTTTAGTCAATTTCAAAATGGGAAATTTTTTAATTGACTATTGTGACACAATTTAACTATATTTTAGTTTGAAAATGAAAATCCCTGAAAAAGTAAAAGTTAATTCGCAAAGAATTTACTTATCTCAGTTCGTAACTAAGTAAGGATTGATGAAATGGCTCGTGGCAATCCTTCCAGGAATCACGTTTGTTCAATCTACGAAGAAATAAGCCTTCGAGCTACCTGCCTTATGGAGGAAAAGTTTTGCGACCCATGAATAACGACTTTTCTGTGCAGAATGAAAATAATACAGTGTTCTCTTATTACGTGCGATATGAACACCACAGCTAAGTAATGCGTTGCTGCGGGATTGCGAACTGTATTTTCAAAGTATTATATCATCACATTTATTAGCCTCAGTATTACCTAATCTAGTTTACTTCTTTTCTAGACTTTCTTTGAAATAAATTCTCAGTTTTTATTACGTAACATTACCATGTAAGCTTTTACAATGTTTTAGGTATACGTAACAACGTATTAAGTTACTTTTAGTTGTAAAAAGTTTCACTAGCAAAGGCTTATACGAAGACATAGCATCTAACTCACAAACCTCACTTACCGTGTATAAACTTTTACAGCAGTTTAAAACATTCTCTATATAGAATTATTTTGAGTGGAATTAGACTGAAAATCACACATATTTCATTATGGCAATAAGCCAATTTCTGTAAACGACGCAATTTCTATTTTATTACCTCGTAAGGGTAACATAAATGGATGCATACATCTTCTAATAGTAGACGTCGTATTAATATGCAAAAGCGATCAAGCTGAACGAATACGATGCATAAAGTAAGCGCTCCCGTCTTGCATGTTGTTAAATATTAGTATCTTGGTGCAGTAAGCTTTTTATCGTTTTTTAATGGCGCATTCTAAAGTCTCATTTGAATTACTTGATATGGAATACGTAGGTATTTAACTATCTTTAAAACGATGTCTTTATTTCTGTTCATACCTATTCACCGAAATAAGATTTAAAATTGAAAATGAGTAGTTGGGTCACGTATCTCGAAGTTGCGTGAATATTGGAGTGAATGAATTCCTTTCCGGTCTGCGATGCAATTCGCATGCGACAATGCAATCTGGTCCTGCATTGTCATATCCGTTGCTTTGTTAGGATACTGTATTCGGATGTAGTTGTTGTTTCAAAATATGCCATGAAAAAGATTGTAGGATTGCGCTTTCTAGATAATGTTTTTATTTCCCACCCCCAGTAAAGGTCTAAACAGAGACTGTTTGCGCTGAACTGGCTTATCTGTCCCTCAAGCAACCCCTGAGTTATTGCGGAAATAATGAAAAAGGAAAATACTTTAATGTGGCAAACTGACCATAAAAGCAGAGATGTGCAGATTGTGAAATACATACGCCCCTAAAATATTGAGCCAACATTTTCATATGGGTAACGAAATACTAAGTATACATAATGTAGATTACTTTATACTGGAGTGAAATAATGCTATTTTCTGTTCATGAAATTGGGTAACCGCTAATAAAATGTCAATTGGTTTTACACGATATATTATTTTAGTTAAAACGCACTTTTGATAATGTATTGTTACTTCATAAGAGCCATTAAAATAATAAGGTTGAAAAAACAATAAACTATATTGATGATGAAGGCCGTATCAACAACCTTCCAAGTTACAAACGGTTCTGAAGAATATTTACTGACGCCGTAAACAAGCTGGTTTGTGTTCATGGTCTATGCACATTTGTACAAACCCTTCTCGTTATGATTTACATTGTAAGTATATGCGACTGACCACTCAGAGCGACACGAGACATTTTTCTCAGAATATGACCCTTCTTAGTTTAGTGTACATGAACCTTTGTCACTCTTAATCAATACGCTATCAGGACTTGAAAAGGTTCCTAAGTGAGTCGTTTGGGATACGCAAACATGTAGAACTTTGTCGATATCTGAAATCTGTGTGATTGAATAATGAAACAGTACTTTGTCCATTTCTTTATTTTAACAGTTGAAATACAGATGTATTGAGAGTTATTTTAGGTCTTCTATGGAAACGAATAAAGAATAACAATAGTTACAAGGCACTGGCCTAATATTTAAAAAGGGTATATACGTTTTCTTTTTCTGAAATACATTATATTAGGTACTGTCAATTTTGGATCTGTCTTAACTGTGAATGTTCGTGTATATTTCAAACACGTAGGTGTTCAATAGAATTTGTAATGATTCTAGTAATGAACGATTCTAAGTATACTAGATAGGTTTAGGTAGTTCAATAAAGGTAAACAATCTTGATGTGACTTTTTACACAAACACATATTAAATTAATAAACTACCGCTTAAACTGATGGTTCAATTGATTTAGTCATCATTATTGTTGTATTTACATTGGTAATTAATAGCATTTATTTTTAAACTGAGTGAATGATTAAAAAGACACATCAATATTGTTTACATTTATTTAACTATCTCGATTAATAACATCATATACATTTTCAATGGATATGATGTTATTAATCTATACATTCGTGACCGATGCTCAATATACTCAGAGAGATATATAAGTATCTAAATCACATAGATTTATAGATATGTTTCATGGGTCTACCTTTTGTTTTGTGTAAGTCAGTAAGCGATATTTTAGAAATACCCTTTCTGTTGTTTCTGTCCTATACGTCTCAAGGACTCGCGGTGGCCATCGATGAGAAAAACGGATTTATCCAATTACAGGTCGAGTAACCCACTTTGAAGGGTACTTGATTTATTTTCTATTATATTACATAGGCATGTAAGCCTTTATCAGAGCGAAAGAAAAGTTCGTCCTTCTTTTAAAACCAAGAAAAACATGAGGAGACAATTTTTTCTGTATCCATTTTATTTAAAAGAGTGTCCATGGAGTTTCTTGCCCATTCTTCTCCATAGGTACCTACTTTCGCTTTGGAATGGGCAACTAGCTTCATATTTCTGACTGACCGCCGACCCCTTGACAATTCAAAAGTGCCTGTAATTGGTTTATTTGAAATAAATGCTTTGAGTTTGAGTTTGAATTTGGTTGCCGCGAAATATAAGATATTATTCAAAATGATATCTATCTATAAATCTCGAAACCAATGTACTTTTTTTCACAAACACCAAAATACAAAGAAGAACAAAAAAATATACTTATCGACTTGAGGACCTCCTTATTTATTTCTTCGGTTAAAAATAACGCAAATGATCCGCTTTATTGCTTTCTGAAAACTTTCTCGATATGACTATATGGTGATGGTGTACGAGTATAAATACCATTTGTTCACTCTACATTCACCAACATGGATTTAAAAAACCGGATTACGTGGTTACCAAGGCATCATATTACACAGATTATTAAATTTGCATTGCCTTTTGCATTTTCAAACACAAGCCGGAAATGACTGGAGGCAACTAGGGTGCCAGGCAAGGACGGGAGCACAACAATTAGGCATTACGGGCAGACCCGTACTTAACGGGGTACCGAGCTTTTTATACACACATTACACGTTTTTATAACCCTTGTTAGAAGCAGTATTCAATTAAATTAAAATCTAGATAAATGTACTCGTATTATTGATGATATTTATATCTCGTATAAATATAGCGTTAGCTTACCGGGGTACCGAGCTTTTTATACACACATTACACGTTTTTATAACCCTTGTTAAAAGTGATATTCAAGCAAATTAAAATCAAGATAAATGTATTCGTGTTATTGGAGATATTTACACATATATAGCGGTAGCTTAACGGGGTACCGAGCTTTTTATAAACACATTAAACGTTTTTTTAACCCTTGTTAGAAGTAGTATTCAATAAAATTAAAATCCAGTGAAATATATTGGTATTATTGGGGATATATAAATAAATATCAGTATCACGATGGACACACGATTTGATAACGTTGGATAGATATAATAAATTTGCAAAGAGTAATTAGTTCCTTACTTCCCTTAATTTCTTATATGAATAAGTTATTGTACATTATGATTCATTTACTAAAATAAAGTTCATAAATGACTGGAGCGTTTACTCACAATAGTTATTTTATTTAATAGTAATATGATGTAAATAACAACGAAAAACATTGACAAATCGGATAAGTGTGGTTATTTTCTTAACGCTTTACACGTAAAGAAAAGGACAAGGACTCTTCCTCTTCCTTTCTTCCTTCTTCGTTCAGTCTATCTCTCTGTGGAATGCACTCCCCCAAGAAATCAGGGTGGCAACCAACCGATTATCCTTTAAAGTTAAAGTTCGTGAGCACATTCGCAAGAAGCTGGCAGTATCATCTTACAGGTAATGTTTTCTCATTGGTTGTTTTATTTGTTTTAGTATAATTATACATTTATGTATATTTATTTGTGCTTATATTTATATATAATTAGGTATATATGTATATCTATGTCTTAGATTAGTTATTTATTCCTTGGTTTTTTTATAAATTGCACCTACCACTGCTTGTCTCTGCATCACCCAAAGGTTGACTGGTAGAAAATGCCTATGGCATTAAGTCCGCCGCTGTACAAAATGTGCGTGAAGTATAAATAAATAAATAAAGGTAAACGCTCGGTGCACCCTTAAACAACTGTTAAAATATTATAAACATCTGGTATCAAAAAGTTCAGGGAGTATACATTACGAATACGACAGTACGACAATAAATGAAAACACAATACTATTAGCTTAAGATTATTTCAAGTCCTAACATCGACATTGAAATCGTGATTTTTCACACAAACTAAATAGTGATGGGCCGATTATGGCTGTTGCCAATTTTTTACATTGATGACACCTATATTGACTACTTAAAAAATAAATGAATGCAAACTAGGTACTCAAATAAAAAATTTGACACACTAGCGTCCAATTATGGGCTATTATCTCGCTTAACAAACATAGGTAGTTACAACAGATATAACATAACGTGTAAACAAAATTGACTTGTACCCTCTAACGTATAAATAATGTACAACGGCCAAGTCACACAACATTAACTATAATAATAAAGAAATCGCAGTAAGGAACCTTAGACTTGGCACGACTTTGTCTAGATTTCATTACTTTTCAGAGATAATAAACAAGCAGCTTTATCGAGACTTGGCTAGTTTTACAGAATGTTTTTGGTGGGATTTCACTTCTTTTTGTAGAAACATGGGCAAAGCAGAAGGGGAGGCATTCGCCCAGCAGTGGGACGCTATAGGCTAGATTAAATTAGAAGATGTATCCCACTACGCTGGGTTTTTGCAATGACAGTCGATTTTTTTATGTACCAATAGTAGAAGGGGGCATTACCGTATCTCTAATACAGCTGAGACCAGCTGCGGGTTCTCCATCAGATACTTCAGACCTTCGATTTTTGACATCAAATGAAGCGGCCCACCAAGATGAATATTTTTTGTAAAGGCGGTATGCCGATCTCTAATAGTTTGGTTGGGCTCTTGTGTTTTCTAATCAGGGTCACCAGGTACCTACTCCAGATCTTCGATTATCCTAGTTTTTATATTTTTCCCTTTATGTGGCCATTAAACCCTAACTCTGTACCAAATTTCAGCTGTCTGAGTTTATGGGAAGTACTAGTTCTATTCTGATGATCATGAGTGAGTGAGTGAGTGTCATAAATGCGAAACTTTGCTTTCGCTTAACTTCGGACCTAAATGACTTACAGACTTGAAATTTTGGATTTTAAGTATGTGATTATAGCTTACTGGATGACGAAAATTTCTTCGTTCTGGTCTTATCCAGAGGTTCTCAAATAGGGGCCTGAAAATGCGGCGAAATGGTTCAAGTAAAGGATGGTACGGCAATTTTTGCTTCGCGCTCGAGTTGGCGGTTTAAAAAAGGCACACTATTTGCTGTATTGTTTCTGCAACGTTTTTTTTTAAATCTTTTTTTTGTTACCTACTAAACTAGTACTATACTAGTTTGTTCGAAGTATTGAAAATCGGAATGTCGTTTTTTGGACCGAAAACCCATCGAGCATTTGATTCCTCGAAAGTATGAAAATCGGAAAACAAACAAATCGTATTTACGACTTTCGATAAAATAAATTTCGTGATTTTCAATAATCATACTAATATTATAAATGCGAAAGTTTGTGAGTATGGATGGATGTTTGTAACTCTTTCACGCAAAAACTGCTGAACGGATTTGGATGAAATTTGGCATATTGATAGTTTATAACCTGGGTTAACACATAGAGTACTTTTTATCCCGATACTACCACGGGATCAAGATTTATGGTGAAACCGCGGGGAGCAGCTAGTAGACATTATAATTCTTAGGTATTATGAAAATCGGACTTTTGAAAATCGGAACGTCGAAATTCGGAATAAAATATTTCAAGTGAATATTTTGACCTGACACTAACATATATTTTTAGATTGCTGCTTAGCAATAGTAGTCTACTGCTTGCTACTTAGCAAACGAACCCCTGAATCTAAAAATAGTGTTTAGTAGCTCACAATATTTTTGCACGACCTTTCCAACAATACGCCACACCATGGGATACAGACGAGAAATAATAATTCATCCAATTCTAGCTGAGCTAAGCTGCGGACCGTCGGACGGATGGACGGACATGGCGACACTATAAAGATTCCTTGTTGACTACGGAACCCTAACAGTGATTAATTACTTCTATGACATAATTTATGGTCTTCAGTGCATACAGATAAGACCAGTACCCTAATTGCGTAATACACAATCAATCGGAATCTGAATCGTTTTGAAACAGATTGCTCTTACATTGCTTCTCAAGTTCGATAATAAAATCTGCTTAACAATTTAAATAACGCAATGAATGTTGTTCAACTGTCAAAATACAACAGATTGGTCGTAATCGTTTACGAAAATGTGTTACGCAATTAGGCTGCTGGTTAACTTATCTAGCAGATATTTTGATACAAATTCGGTTCCATTTCCACATTTATCTGATGAACAGTGCCTGTCTTTAGCTATGAAGCAGGCCATTCTCTCATGCGTTTCGGACTCCTAGTATAAGAAAAACATCAAATTCTTGCACATCACTTACTTTGTGATGTAATGGAATAGGGATCTTGTGTATATGTTATGTGTAATAATATAACATAATTGTGTGAGAACGAAATATCAAATGATTTTTTTATGTTAAAAGGAAACTTGAAAAGAGTTATCATTATTAAACGAGGTTGTAAACAAATTATTATTTTAACAGAGTGGAAACTTTTAAAAGCAACATTAACTTAAACAACTGGAGCAACAACAGCAACTTAATTATACCGTAACCATTTTGACTTCTACTTTATTAAAACTGACCAACAGCAAAGTGCTGTCGTTAAACTGTTAACGACAGCACTTTGCTGTTGGTCAGTTTGCCAATTGTAACCAATTGCTCAAGGCAATCTGATCGATCGATTTTCTTTCTTATTTTGGTTTGATCTGCTTTTTATTATAACTGAATTGATGAATACTCAATTCGAAGTTAATGAGGTTACTTTTATTCATTTAACCGAATTTCTGACATTGTTATAATTTTCACAAGGAAGCTAATTTTATGGAGGTACTTTGAAAGAGCTTTCTTTGTTTTCTGTTTTTTTTTTAAATAGTTAACCACGATATTGTTTTGTGGCGAATACTGTGTATATCTATAATAGGCATATATACCAGTCCTTTCATTATGCTATTGTTTGAGTTTTTTGTATGTACCGTGTCGTTTCTAATAACTCATTATAAAGGGAGACCTATTAAAGACAGAATATAAGTTATTATAAGTGGTATTTTAAGCTTTAAAAAAATATGACTCACGCTTATACCCATGGGGTAGGCAGAAATAACCGAACGTCATCTGCTACGATCTTTACAAACTCTTTTTGTATCGTCATAATAATAAATAAAATGAAACCACATGTAGTACTAAGGCCTAAATAGAATAACCACAATGAATACAATGTTATAGGAACAATGAAATTAAACATTCTCGCGTCCCACGTATATTGAATCAGATTAACACAGGTATCCACTACATTCCATAATCGTATACTGGGAAAGGTACCTCTACTTCTTTCAAGTGACTTTTACTTTCGCGTACTATTATCGTACGCAAATCATCTAGGTCTCTAAATCAGCCAAGTGTACAAAAGAATTAAGTTTTTTTTTTTTTTTGAATGGCATTTCACAGGTCAACCTATGCGGTTGTCGTCTGCATAAACGGACTTGCCTGTGGTTGCCCTAATAAATTAAGGCCTCCAGCCAGGACTTAAACTTAAATACTAACTAAAACTAAGCGACAACGCTAAGGGCACCCCCTGTGGGGTACGGACCTCGGCTTAGGGCGTCGCTGGAAGAGGGCAGCAAGGGACTAGCTGGATCAGGATTGATATTAATTAGGGACGAATTTAAAGCTACAGGCTCAGCGGCGCGGGCTGGCTCGAGCAAGGGTCGGGAGGGCAAAATAATTAAGTTGGAAGGGTTTCTTATTAAACAAGGCTTTTTAAGATCAGTAGTTACTTTTAAATACTTATTTGATTATGTTACAGCAAATACGTTTCCTGAAACATTATTTTTTTCCGCCCAATCGTCTCTGATATTAAATAACGTGATATCAAACATAACATAACATCATATATTTCCCGAAGGGGTTAGCAGAGGTCTGTAGTACGCCTGATTGAAATCAAATAGTTCATTATTGATTTACTTGCAAAGGAACAAAAAATTGGCTTTATTTATTTAAGGTATTATTACTAACAAGAACAATTCAAGATGCAGCTGAATAAAAAAATAAAATTTGTATCTTTTTCAAAACACAAGTTATAATATCGGCCATTAATAATGATTATCATTTAATAACTCGCGACGTAAGTGTTCAAAGTATTTTATGCGCTTCTGAAAGTGCTGTTAAGTCAAGTTACCTCAGAGCAGCTGTAACTTAATATTAATAAAGTTTCCTATTGTTTATAATTAACAGACTAGTTAAGATTTTTATAGCGCACCACGACTTTTTAATTAGGTTTTCAGTTGTTAAGGGAATCGTATGTTTACTTTTTGGCACTTATAACAGTAATTTGTTATTACCGAAATTTAAAAAATGTTTAGTTTTTTCTCTCTTCTACATTTAAAGGTATCTATTTCGATATGTTATTCAAGATTTATTTAGTTTAAAACTTGAAAACAAACTTCGAGATTAAATGATTTTCAGTTGTTTCAATTTGGAAATAAAATGACGATAAGAAATGAATAAACCTACGAAGTAAAGTTTGAAACTATTTTCTATTGGAAATAGTTTTAAACTTTTGTAGGTGAACAGAACAATAATCTGAAAAATACACTTACCTTTAAAATACAGCACGTGGAAATAAATTCAGCTGTTGACTGCTGAAGGTTTACGAGAAACTAGTAAAGATCACTATTACAAGTAAGTACCGGAGGCTGTTAGTGCTGCTTCCGTGGTCTCCCTCGATGGTTTTTGAAAGCAAATGAACCGTTCGAAGTGCCGGCCCGGTTTATATAGCGATGCGGTACTAAGCTACGCCGCGTGTTCCACTTGCGTAGGTGCCGTAGGGCGCTACGCTGCTACGACGCTACGAGCGACGGTGCTACGAAGTTACGAATTTTAACTGGAGTTTTCACGCACAGATTTGCGATTTCATTAATTGTTTTGTTTGCGATTTTATGATTAATAATTAAATTCAATATGAAATGTATTGTTTACTTACTTGTTAAATGTAACATTTAGAGTACCTGCCAAATCAAAAAAATGATCTTGCTTAAAGTTTGTAACAAATAAATTTCTCCCCAATAGAAAATATTAATGAATTTTTAATTACTTTTGAGATTTTAGTAACATTTCCTACAATTGTGAAATCAGAAAGGTGTTGGTAATTTTACTTTTGCGATATTTCTTGAATAGTGTTGGTGTTGATATAATTATTTTAAGTTAATAAGTCATTTTGCCTAGGACTACTCTACAGACAGCTGACATTTCGTAAGAAATGATCGATTGTGTGAAAGATTAAAAAAGTTAACAAACATGGTGGTGTCCCTCATGAATATGTAACATTTGTTATTTGATAATGGTCCATTAAATTCACTGACAATATCCAAAAAGTTTCAAAATTAATTAGATTCGATGAAACTATTGTAGGTACTGTTAATTTCTTGTTGTATTCCAACACCCGTTTATCTAATCATCCATCAATAACAAAATAGTTATTTACCAATTTCCGTACGGTCAACATCCAGTTAATGGGATTGTTGGCAGCCATGAGACCATACATCAATACTTTGATAAAAATATCTCTCAACATGTCACGATAGGCTTTAATAACAATTTGGGGACTGAATGGCGAGCACCGATTAAATGCTTGTGTACACTATCAAGATAAAAATGACATATAGCCTCAATAGGACAAAGCTCTCTCTTAAAGCGTTTTTTCCCTGTGAATCACGTATACCAGTTTCCTGGAGAGAGTTATTAAACATGATGCGTGGTGAAATAAGCACTGATAGCGTGTCATACTGTGTTCATTAATAACTGTTTAGGTGTTGGTAGCAACTAATTGTGTCGTGTTGTTGGAAAACGTTAACTAGGCGAAAGAGACAAATAGGTCTCTATTCGTTTGATGGAAATAATTACACCAGTCTAGAAATTCAATAGTAATGGGTTAATTACTTCATAATACAGTTGAAATAGAAAGCTGTTATCATTGTTTCACGTAACTATTGTCCAAAACCTTTCATAATATTTCTGTAATGTCCGGTAGTGAATGACGGGACGGACGCAATAAATGGAATACCTTCAGCATAATCAGCCTATTATGTTCCCACTGCTGGGACACAGACCTCCTCTATTTAAGAGGGAGTGGGCCGATATCCACCACGCGGGCCCAGTGCGGGTTGGTAGAGGTCACACGTCTACGAATTTATGGTTCTAGGACATGCCGTTGTCCTCACGTAGTTATCCTTCATCGTTTTGAGAGCAGTGGTGATGAAATAATTTACACGAAGTAAAGCGACTGTTTGGGTTGGAACCTACGACCTACAACTTGTAAGTCGAGGCCGTTACCACTGGGCCACCACTGCTCCACGTATTTTATACCATTATTCAACAAAAAGAGTGCTTAGCATAATCAGCCTATAACGTTCCCACTGCTGGGACACAGGCCTCCTCTGTTTAAGCGGGAGTGGGCCGATATCCACCAGGCGGGCCCAGTGCGGGTTGGTAGAGGTCACACGTCTTTGAATTTATGGTTCTAGGACATGCCGCTGTCCTCACGTAGTTGTCCTTCACCGTTTTGAGAGCAGTGGTGATTAAATTATTTACACAAAGTAAAACGCCTGCTTGGGTTCGAACTCACGACCTACAACTCGTAAGTCGGGACCGTTACCACTGGGCACCACTGCTCTCTGGGCCACCACTGCTCACTGCACTGCACTGCTGCAAAAGAGTGCTTAAGTGTAAAGTATTATTAAACAGATTAATAGATTATTTGTCTAGCGTTTAGCTCCTTTTAGTTCTGTGTTGAGCTGCATGACAACTGGTCAACAACAGGTCCACTCCTTCTGTGTGGTTCTTTCCTCAAAAGACCGTTTCAGACACCAGTCTGCATGGTCTTCACATGACCTGACCAAGATTATGTCTGGACTTTAAAACAGACTGTGACCTCTGAGTTTGTTTTGGCCTTTCATCTCAAAGTAGTCAGAGAGGAAACGCCGATCTCGTCTGGTTTTTAAAATATGATTGACGTGTTAAAGTGTTTGTACAAACCTACTTACAGAAATAAAATCATTTATCATTTATCTAATAATAACACTCTAGACATAAGACCTCGCTTGTTCGCTCTGTTTTTAATAGAGCTAGATCTACCTACATTACATCAAGCTTGCATGCCTCGAATAAATGTTACATAAATGATTAAATTCACGGCTATCATTTAGTACTTTTCCAATTCTTCTTCCCAGCTGAAGCACTAGGAAGTGGTGAAGGTATTTTGGGGACTGTCTTATGTAATTTTGACGTTCGAAAAGTGCTGATTCCCAGTCTAGTTTGACTAGATGAATTTTGATTTTGATTTGGTACAAAGTGGTTCTTTGTATGTTTTGATTTTCCTTTTAAAAGATACGTACTTATTTAAATAATAACTATATATCATTTACTTTTTACATCTCTCTTAATATAATTATGTATTCCAATTTATTTACTGAAATTAATCACCCAAAACGTTCAGTTTTCTTTCGTCGTTCAACATAATATGTTCCCTTTAATCCCAATGAAACAAATAATTGTACTCTATTAAATGTACTTTAATTTGTTTTTAACTGCTACTTGCTGTTCACGCATTTCGATCGATGGTAAAATGAAGGGTACATAGTACCATAATTGAGTTTTTTCTTTCAGAACTTATCAGTAGCGCCCTGCAGTCTGGATTTGTGCTCGGCTTGATAAATGAAGCGTAATTATTGGCCGAACGGGGTGTGCTACTGGTACCTCTGCCTACCGTTTTGGGAAACAAGCATGATGTTATGAAACTGAAACAAATAAATGTCGTGATGACGATGCTGTGGCGTACACAATACTCTAGTGACCTTTGTGTAAAATGCTAATGTGACGCGTGTGTCAACCGAACCTTCTATGTGGCTGCTCGCTCCACTTAATATAAATTTTCAATTATTAATTCTGTAGAACCGTAGAATATTGCCCCGTTTTGTTTTTGTGGACTGGCATCTCGCAGGTCAACCTTGGAGGTTGTAGGCTGCTTAACCGGGCATTCCTGTGAATGCCTTGATAAATTAAGGCCGCAAAAAACTCACAAACTTAGCGACTACACGCTAAGGGCACCCATTGTGGGGAACGCATTTCGCTGTCGCCAGGGACAGGCTGGATCGGACCATGATTATTTCGGGTCGAACTTAAACCTACAGGCTCAGCGGTGCGGGCTGACTCGAGCAAGGGTCGTTGCGGAGATGGATGGGGACTTTGCAGCGGGTCTCGGCGGAGAGGACGGAAGAATGGCACGACGGTACTAGTTATTAGCTCTACTATTTTCCTGGAGGACGGTTATAGCGTCATCGGGAATGGTGAGAGTATGCCTTGGTTGGCGAATCTTGCTAATGCGGAAGGGATCGTAACGGGCGGTGTTATTTTTTTTTTAAAAAAAAACGCTTTGAGAGGTGTTCCATGAACTGCTAAAGAATGCCCCCATTTCTGAGATCTATGAAAATTCTCATTGCGAACATAGAAGGGGGGCTCCCATGTCCTTTACTCAAGAAACAGTTCTAGAGAGTAGAGCGTGAGAGTGCAAGCATCTAGGTCATGGTGGGACGAATGTCAGCGGTGGAGATGCGCAAAAGTGAAAATTTGCTGGGTGTGGTCAATATGAATTGGACCTACTGAAAGGGAAGGTGGCGCGCGAACGAGCCGCACTTTATGCTCACTGAAATAAAGGTGGTGGTCAAGGATTAGACCTAGGTATTTTGCTCGCTTCTCCCAATAGATCGGCTTGTCATACATAGTGATCGGACTTCGAAGGGGGAATGTGACGACATTGTCGGGGTTGACCTCGGTGCTCCACTTCCGGAACCATGCGCCAAAGACGTTTGCGGAGATTTGGAGTGCGTGCGTGACAACAACCAGTATAGTAAATGGCCGTGTCGTGGGCGAATAAAGCCAACTGAGCTTTTTTACTCTTGGGAATGTCGCTGGTGAACAAAGTGAAGATTAGGGGAGGTAGTACGGAGGCCTTAGAAAATTTGCAAACGGCACCTCTGAATTTTGTTTTACTTTCGTAGCTCTATAAATAGCTGATTAAATAAAAATGTCTTCCCCGTAATTTCTACGCTTATTGCCATACGAAATTTTTGAGATAAATGGTGTCAAACTTCAGCAGGTAAGTGATTTTTGAAAATGGTTAATAAGCTTCTTCTTTTAACTGTTTGATGTTTTAGATACCTGGAAAGGATTGTTAAGGTATTGGGTACTTAGTAGAATGGCAATGATTTGCGTGTTTAGAGAAAAGTGATATTTAGTGACTAGTTCTGGCAAATTTTCAAAAATTAATAAAACTGGGTTTTGTCGAATCCCATGAAAATTCACCCAGCCTTTATGGGGTGCTTGTTGTAAATGGGTCACACTATCACGTTCTGAAAGGAAAACGTCAAATTACAAGTCATCCTGTATAATAAGCCGTTGTGCCAGACTATGTCGAAGAAAAACACGCCCGTCATCGCGTTACGCTGGAAACCGCGCTTAAGTGCTCTAATACGGTAAAAATCAAACTGCTAGTTGGGTTCAGAAACCAAACTAGTCGTTGGGGATGAAGTTCTTTGCTTCGGCATAGTCTTCGAGATGCTTTTACATTTTAAACAAGCCTTTCTCAAAGAGAGTGATGGGACGGTAACTCGTGGGCTTAGAGTTGTACTAGCCTGATTTAGGGATACCAATAGCAGTTGCCTCTTTCTTCGCTTGCGGAATGATATTGTTGCTCAAGGCGCCATTGAAGAGTGACGCTCGTTATCATTATGAGAGGAGCTGGGAGGAGTTTGTATACCTTATTGGTAATACCGTCTGATCCGGGGGCAGTCCGAGCGTGGAGCCATTTAATGATGTCGTGCATTTCGTCTGAAGTGACGAGAAGCAGAGGATCATCAGGGTCTTCAACGGGTGGGGGGAAGCTCTACATTCGACTTCAGAGTCAATTTTGGCAAGCGCTTGGTCTACCGGTTGAAAGCTGGGAGAACATTGGGACTCGAGGCTGTTAGAGTTTTCGAAAGCGACGGATGACAGGAGGCATGGAGACCTCTTCAGAGAAACGCAATTTCTTCTGTAATTGCCAGAAGGCTTGGTAGTTGGGCTCAAGTTTACCAAGCATTTGGTCCTCGGAACGCAGCTCCATTCCTTCTCATATTCTGCAAGAAAACTTCGGTAAGACGTCAATGGAAAAATAAATTAAGAAAGTTTCCGTTCTAATAGTTTACCTTGAAGGCATAACAGGATCGTTTCATTTTCTATTTTTTTTTGCATCTTTTATAGGTAATTTGCATGATTGCACTAAAATTGTTTGTAATTATTTAAAAAGCAATTGGTAGTACATAGTAAAATTTTCAATGTATTGACAATTTCTTAACATCATCCTGATGCAAATTTAGGGCAACAACAGCGGCATGGGTCGACCGATCCGGTTAAGCTACGATTGCTGCGCTTGGTTCGTGGATGGGTGACCATCTGTATTTACCAAGACCCCTCCGTGCCTCGGAAAGCACTTGAAGCTGTTGGTCCCGGCTGTCATTCATGGGTCTTTGACAGTCGACATGAGTAGTCTGAATCTGAATGACAATCAGTCTTACCAAGGGGTATCGTATTACCCTGCCATCATGCCAATGCCATATCATGGGTTGTGTAGGCCAGATAGGCAGTCGGTCTCTGTGAAATACTGGTATTCAGCTGCATCCAGTTAGACTGAAGCCGACCCCGACATATTTGGGAGAAGGCTAAGCAGAAGTTAATGATCATGATGTCGAAAACGTCTCGTTTCATTGGCTTTAATTGTGCCACCTACGTACGTTTACTGACGGAGTTGCGTTTTGACATTTCAGCTCGTTTTAGAATGGGTAACTATCTCAAACTGGCTGCATGACAATTCAAATATAACCCCGTGCAATAGTCTCTATTTTGAGGAACTTATAAATTTGCCAAAAAACCGGTAACACTTGCACTACGAAAATCACCCTGAGGTTGGTACTGCTATGACATAGAGACGCTGTCAATGTCAAAAGTTACCACTGATATGTACTTTTATATCAATACTATTATAAAAGGCTGGCAAAATGTGGGTGTACTTAACACCTCCATTCACCACTTCAAAGATTGATAATCATTATAATAAGAAAGCGTAAAAATAATATAAACAAGGAAAATACTCACTGACTTGCAGTTATATGATCAGAACGATCGTCTGATAATATTGATGACCAAAAATAAGAGAGCTGCGGAACTAGTGATTGCAGGCGGCCGCTGTACTTATTACATTTAATCTATCCTTACTCATAATAAAGCTGAAGAGTTTTTTAGTTTGTTTGAACGTGGAAATCTCTGGAACTACCGGTCAGATTTGTAAAATTATTTTGCATTTTTGCATTCATGAGGAAGGCTATAGGCTATTTAACATCACGCTAAGATTTTAAGGAGCTGTGCAAAAAGTGAAAAGTCAAAAAGAACGCTAAGCGAAAACGAATTAGTAGCGCAGGCGATGCGATGCGATGCGACTACGATAAGTAGACAACGAGCTCGCTCCGACAATCCTTTAAGTAACAGTTACCGATGCCTCGTTTTTTTATACTTCACAAATATAATTTTTATCACATAAATCCCTTAAATGCGGACCTGGAACGATTCCGACCTCTGCTTATGATTAATCCAATCAAAGGAAAGACAGGATTAATCAACTAAGAATAATATTGACTATTAGCTTTATAATGAAGGGTGATACGTAGTATTTTCCATGAGGCGTATACTGTGAGACCATGTGTCTTAATTCGATACCCAAAACATGCTAACTCACACATTGTAATGACGGTTCGTTGACTTTTACTTTAGTTAAATAAATGTGCCTGTTGAGAGTTCAAAATGATAATGTCTCAAACGCTGATTCTGGCCGAATCAGTGGTTGCGCACACACGTCGTCGTAAAGTGCCGTCTCAATTTAATACAATACATTATCTTATTCAAGATTGAGACCACATTTTGAACCCTCAACAGTGCCAATCAGTAGTTTTTAACAATGACTAAAGTGACCTTATATAAACATATTATAACATCACGTGTGTTTTGGCCCAATGATAAGGCAGAGGTGTACTTATAGTTCACCCACATTTCGCCAGTTTTGTTTTAAGCTTAAATTGCGCAATAACCATAAATCGATCAAATAAAACAATCTATCTTAGCGAAACAAAAGCTAATCGCTGGGCCCGGGATTGCTGATAAAAGTGTGGTACATAGGACCCGCTATGATCGTTGAACGATCTATTAAAACGTCCACTGGACTGTCGAAAAATTAATCACCTATACGAATGAGGATTGAAAATGCGAGCTAACAAATCCATCAATCGGATGAATTTTGAGGACAAATAAGGATGTATTTACCATTTCAATGAAATCAAGTTAGTAGTATCACTTAGACTCTTACAACTTGCAACACAACTTCACATGCAGTCTAGGAATTACACGCAAGAAATCTGCATAAATTAGTACCTTGACTACTTACTACAAATCTGCGAACTTGCAAGGCTGTACATTTAAGATAAGAAGAGATTTCTGTATTATATCTCTTTTAACTGAAACACTTTTTAAGGCAAGAAACGTAAATAGGATGCAAAAATCAATTTTTTTTTAGGATTGTGTTTTTTCATATTTCAGCCACAGCGGATCTCAAAATTTCTTACCCTGCGAAACATCTCTTTAAGATTTAAGTAATACAATATTAAAACGTAGAATCGTAGATACATTTATCTAATAGTCTATGACTCATCGTTAAAGCTAATATGTTTGATCAGAGTATAAGTTCATGTCACAATTGTACATAATATATAGAAGAAAGAAAAGCTTATTCAAGAGCCAGGATTGATGTATTTTACTTATCGATATGATACGAAAAAATATGTACAATTTTAAAGAATCCCCATTTTGTTGCTGAGGCTTTTATCCACTTACGATTAACGGAAGCTAAACAGGAGGTAGGGAAATTATAGACAGCTTTTGTTTTCCGACATTGATTCTATGATCTCAAGATAACGGGCCCTTTTTTAAGATATTCTTAATCCGAATCGCATCTTATAATTTTTACCTACTGCATTAGGTACTCATCAAGCTGCTCATAGTAGCGGTACAAGGAAGTAGAAAGCAGAAGTCTACGTCCACGTCTAAATATACTTCATGTTACATGTTATAGATACATACGATACAGTCCACAACACGTAGGTGTAAGTTATTAGCTGATTTTCAACTGTCATCGTCTGACACAGTAACTATTAACTAAATGTACAATTAAACTAGTGAAAATATATATAATTGGATTGTCACCGTTTGCGGAGTGCGAGCACTCATCCCTCCCTTTTGTGTGTTAATTACAAGGCTACTGCCCCCCAATTACAAGGAATATGAACGTAGGCACCGAAACATCCGAAATGCAACTGCTTTGATAATAATAAATGACAATTTCGACCGTAGACCAAACGAACGATTCTTTTGTTTCCATTACAACACTTTTTAGATTAAAAAGTTATACAGATTATTACTTATGCATTATACATAGATACGTGTGCAGTTTTTTTACTTCGCTACGAAAAATCATTTTGACCTTCAGTAGAAACGCTTGCTTATTGTGTACCAAAATATTACACAGTTATTACAGCAACAAGTATTAATTGCAAGACTGCAAAACAGTTTGTTTGCAATGAGTTCTTAAACTTTTTATCAGCATAGGTGTGTAACATTAACGTGTTTTCACATAAATAATACTACTTAACCCTACTAATATTATAAACGCGAAAGTATGTGAGTATGGATGGATATTTTTACTCTTTCACGCAAAAACTACAAAACGGATTTGGATGAAATTTGGCACACATATAGTTTATAACCTGGATAACCACATAGAGTTTCTATATATACTGTTACACCGTTATTCCCACGGGATCAAGATTTATGCGGGTGAAACCGCGGGAGGAGCTAGTAGTTTTATAAAACTTAAATATACACCATCTAATTGGTCAATATGACTCGTTGCAAAGTGCGCCTACCTAGCAATAGCTTGAGATAGGCTTTTCATGAAGCAATAGAATTTTGTGTAATTCAAAATATATATAATATTGAGGGCCTTGTGGTTAAGTAATAACAGACGCACCGCAAGCGTCAATCGACCAGTTCCCTAATTGCGAAATACACAATCATTAGGAATCTGAATCGTTTTGAAACAGATATCTAATCCATTGCTTCATAACTTAGATAAAAACATCTGCTCAACAATCTAAATAACGCAATGAATGTTGTTGAGCTGTCAAAACGAAACAGATTGGTCGTAATCATTTATGAAAATGTGTTACGCAATTAGGCTGCAGGTTAAGATACGCTTGCCGCGGTTGGTCTGTGGATGGGTGACCATCTTTACATACGGAGACCTCTCCGTACCTCGGAAACGTTAAGCGTTTATTGCTCTTCTGGATCTTTGTCTTTACGGGTCGTCAGAAGGCCGAAGCTCTGACAACTGAGACTGGGTTGTGGGGGTCAGTAAGGCAGTCGATCCATGTAACATACTGGTATTCAGCTGCATGCGGTCAGACTGGAAGCTGACCCCGACATAGTTGGGGATAGGCTCGGCAGATGAAATAATATTGGTTCGTATATACTGTGTCCAGTGACCGGAATACCCAACAACGATGAATAAATGAAAAGACTATGTCTAGCCAATCGTTTCGAGCGGTCCACACCAGTGCTTTATATATACTCGTTGAGCCATCCTACGCTTCATTTTCCGGCCCGTGCCCGCCACTCCGGAACTTTTCTACCTCGAACTAAAAGATAAAGATATAAAAAAGATAAGAATAATTATGTTAATGGAAATTCCTACACTAATACCATATTTAAAGAAAAAAAACCGTGGACAATTACTTTTTGAATAAAAGAGTTTTTCATTAGATAAACAGATTGATTATGGTCTCTTTAATGCTTCACTTCGGGTCGCATTTTTGCTCATATCACTATTAAAACTTACGAGTAACTTTAACAGTGACAACACACAGTTCTATAATTATAAATGGATCGTAAGTGCTTTGAACGGGTATCCTCCCTTTGGATACATTAACACAGTGGTAAAATAATACCAGCGTGATTGAAATTAAATTTCATTGTAAACTTATAGATAAAGGCGATTAAGTACATGTCGGGGTTCACTGCAAATAATATCTTACCGTGAGTGCTGTTAACTCCTACTAACCTAACTACATAGTGATTTCATGTGAAGAGGATGAGTGAGTGTGGATCATCATGTATTGTACATCGTTCTCACTTATAGTGTCAACATTAATCGATGTAACTAAGATATATGTAAAAACATTATTATTTAAAAGAGTGTCCATGGAGTTTCTTGCCCGTTCTTCTCCATAGGTACCTACTACGCTTTGGAATGGGCAACTAGCTTCATATTTCTGACTGACCGACTCCTTGACAATTCAAAAGTGCCTGTAAATGGTTTAATTGAAATAAATGATTTGAGTTTGAGTTTGAGTTCATGTCCAGACAGACATACCAAATGGCCAAATCAGCAGTCACGGGCCGCCGTAAGAAATGGGCAGTAAGTAAAGTAAATAATTTATTTGCTTAAACCATGGTAAACACTTATGCTAATGTAATTAGAATGGCACAAACATGTTTAGCTAGGATAAAACATAGCAAACAAAAATTGAGGGTTGCGTAAACTGTTACTTTACTTTACTTTAATGTACGATGTGGGTGGTAGTGAAAAAGGGATTCTGTCTTTGCTAATTCATGTGTTCAGTTATTGTGGATTGAATATGACGCATAACGCCAAAGTTCGACCAAGCCTGGATCGACGACGCGTCGTGTTCCACGCGCGCCTCGAAGAGATGTCAGTACAAAATGACGGGGTCCGATAGGGCCGACGCCTCAGGGTCGCGGGTAATTCGAAAGAGTAACCGTGGCCCTGGCACAGGCGATTGAAGGAACAGTAAAAGTGGAGTGGGTTTTAGTCAGTAAAAGTCTGACACGCCCTCCCGCTCTACCCAGAGCGGGAGAAGTCATTTTATGATTTCCCACCCAAAAAAATAAAAGTACAAACTTACGAACTTTGGCATTTTGAAATAGTTTTACCTAATCTCGCCGAAACGTGTGTCCTGAATTAGTTCATAGGATAACTTAACAAGGGTCAAGTGTCATAACTTAAGTGTCATGATGGCCCAGTGCTGTGTCTTTTAAAATTATATGTTATTTCTAAGTTTATCTTGGACATTGCTGACTTCAGCGAAGGAAAACATGTTAAGGATACCTAAACCTATAATTAATATAATCGTCAATCCGCCTTGAGGAAGCGTTGTAAATATTTGATGAATGCTCGTGTTGTCTCTGTATGCGAATAGCTCTTTACCCTGCAGAGACACAATATAGGCCGGTATTATTATAATAATTAAATTAAAAGAACTAGTTCGTTACTCCCAATCACGTGAACTGAATTTTGTTCAAAAACAAAAACTCCATGAGAGAATGTTCCTAAAAATGGACCTCTAATATATAGCATTTTCAGGAGTATTCTCTACACACGTTAAAAGGTTGAATTTTTAATTAAGGAGGATTAGGTGTCCTGAGCTGGGTAAAAAAAATGTTTTGTAACAATTCAAGAACGAGTAGCTAAAATGTAGAGTAGGTTAAATGTTAATTAGTTTTTATTTTCGATGTTTTCGTTATCCTTTGAAAATGTCAAAGGATAGTTAATTACACAAAAAATGTCTGATGACTTGTATGCTTCTTTAGAATTTTGGATCAGAAATAAAGACACAATGGAAGTCAAATTCAAAAGAACTCATAATAGCGTCACACATAACATCACGCCTGTAATCCCAGAAGTACATATAGTACACCCACATTTCGACACACACTTATTCAATATAGTTATTCAATTATAAAAATTGCGTGCCAAATAATGCTGTTACTATTCATAAATTAATACTAATTATTAGTCAATTGAGTTTTACAATCTCATTATTGGTTCAAGTTATGGTATGATACCAATTTGAATTGCACTAAATCTTCCTTCACAATGCGGTTCCAATTGTGATCTTCGGGACCTACATGTATGTATTTCGATGTATATACTTATTCCATTCCTCATTCTTTTTAGCACCTCGAATTTTGCACGGAAACCATGTGGCGATACAAATGTGCGTCACAGACGGATCCAAAACAGGTAATGGCACATTAATGATCGGGTACCCAATCAATTTATCTTCGATAAAAATACAAGATCCAGATTCACGAGGATTATAGATGCGAAGGTTTGTGCCCCGCAGAGCAGCGCATCTTCACAGACGGATCTAAAACAGGTAATGGCACAGGTGCTGGAGTCTGCTCGGAGGACTTCAACATACGCATAGTCTCACCGTTAGGGGTCCATAACAGAGTGTTCCAGGCCGAATGCACGAGTTTTTATCTTGCTGCTTCGGCCATTTTGGCCAGGGAAGTTAAGGACCACTGGATCCTTATAGTCTCGGACAGCATGGCTGTTCTACAAGCGCTGAACAGCCACACAGTTGAATCTGGGCTAATATACGAGTGTCACCAGCGCCTTAATCTGGTGGGTAGCCTCAATAACATTCAATGGATCAAAGCACACAGCGGTTCGCTGGGCAACGATGCAGTCGACGAACTTTCCAGAAGGGGGTCGAATGAGACACCAGTGTGACCTGAACCCATCTTGCCACTCCCCTTCGGGTACTTACGATCTCTGGTAAAGAAATGCACCAGGGAACAACATCATAAACTATGGTTGGAACAAGGTGAGTGCAGACAGTCTAGGGAAGCACTCCCTACTATTGATGGTCGCCTCACGAAACAGGTTCTCCGACTAACCTAACAACAGCTGCGTATAGTTACGGGAGCTTTAACTGGTCACGGGTTATTTAATAAACAACTCTTTGTCATAGGAGTCACAGACAGTCCGCTGTGCAGGGCCTGCTCATGTGCTTCTAAACTGCCCGGTGGTCGCCACATACACGGCAAAGTACTTCGGTAACCCAGGAACTATACGCGAGGCTATCAGTAACACCAAGGCGTTGCTGGCCTTCCTCAAGGATCTGGGGTGGATCGAATGATCGATTCCACCCGTGCGCAAAATACGCGCATTGTCGTGAAGTTGCGGACACCAGCCCGTATTACCTATTACCTACAAACGTGCGTCATTTTAAATCGTTACAACTTCAGTATAACTCACGTGTTTTGTAATATGCAAAGTTCGTCAACTATTCCATTTTGCTACTAAGTTAACATTAAAACGGATGTTGTATTAGACTAATATCAAAACCTTGTGCTTTATTCAGAGTGGTAGGTAAAAGTACCAATGTTGGTTATAAGAAGGTCTTAAAATCTATACATATAACTAGCACTTCGTCCGCGTGGAATTCGTATTATCTCCTTCAAAATGTACCACCCCCCATTTTCCAAAACTACATGTTGAAAGGGTCATACCAAGGGGTGGACCCTTTTAACAGGTTGTTTTGCAAAATTAATTATCACAATATTTTTACTTCCCTTGGCTTAATCGATGCACGCTGTGAAATCTCACTTAATTTACCGCCTTTTAGTGGTCCATTTTCGAAAGCCCCAAAACTAGCGCGTGATCTTCGTACTTTCCCCTACAAATTACACCACCCCATTTAAATGGTAGTAATAAAAATTAAGACCTTCACTATTTATTTATACATAAGTATAAGTATTCGGCAAAACTTTCAAGTTAATTAACCATATTAATAATTTTTTTCATATAAACTATATTCCCTCTTTTCACCCACCACAGTGGTTAAATTTTGGAAAATCGTTTGCAATTTTTTTATACCAATTTTCGAGTCAAGCCACGCAGTAAAATCCTCCCCTGTAAAATTGACTACCCCTTTTAGTATGAATACTGAGTTTCGAGTTAATCGGACCGCGCGTTAAAATTTTTAATTACAAACTTTGACACTTTGAGAAAAACTCAAAATGACAGTATCCCTAATTTAGAAATTTAAATCTGCCAAGTTTCATGTTTATTAACTCAAGGACTAAGCATGAAAAAGCTTAGTCCTTGAGTTAATAAACATGAAACTGACAAACAGAATTCCCCCATTTTCACCCCTTAAATGTGGAATTTCCAAAAACCTCTTCTTAGTGCTACATTATTAAAGGAACCCGGCAAAATTTCACTTTCAGTCAGTTTCTCCATTTATATATCTAAATAAATATAATAGTAACGAAGACAAAACTTTACCTTGAATATTTAAAATATCGTTATTGCTACGAGGTGTGGGAATGAGTGTGATTTTGAATTTTAGTCCGTTTGTCTGTTTGCCTAGAATTAGATGTGTTCCAGATTGGCGCAAAAACAGCTGAACGGATTCGGATGTAATTTGTCAAATTAAATTAATTATATTATAAGTGTGTACTACCGCAATCAAAAGTGTTCACACGGTACGTTTCCATGTTATATTTCATATATTTTCGGATTCAGAGAAACTCAACGAAGCTGAAAACGATAAAGTTGTCGGTTTATTTAACTTTTACGTTTACTAATGCTTTGTGCTTTTTGCAGTGCTCGCTGCCAGCCGCGGTATAAAGTGAGGAAACAAAATTGGATGAACTGCTCTGGTAATATTCTGTAAATTGATGATTTTACTGTGTGTGTCTGTGTGTGAATAGTAGTAAATTTAAGATTGAATAAAAAGGATTTTAATTACAAACTTGGTACGTACCGAGGCACTGAGGAAAACAGACTAAATATAATAAAAACGCATATCGTTTGTTTCTCAATGCTATCATAAGAACACCTAAATATAAGGCTAAGTGCGTTGTAACGTTATAACGTTCCATTTTTAATAATAATTATAAAGAAGACAGGACACAATGGGCCCAGTGATGTAGCACTTTCTTACCTATTTTAAAATCAAGATCCGAATAAGCTCAAAATAAAATAAACAAATACAAAGTTACAGTGAGTGGTTTAAAAGTTTTTCAACTATATTGTGGAGAAAACCTAAACCAGCATCGAGTGTCGCTTGTGACATTGACGGATGAGTTAATAAATGTTTCATTCCCAACACTCACACAAAGACATTATAAGTTAGGGGATTACATAGCTGATAAAAATGCCTGCCACAATGTTGGTCCTGCTCCACAACTGATTGATTAACATTTGAAAATACTGTTGAAGCTGCTAAAGATTGTAAGACTATTTTTTGCATTGTTATAAACCCAATCTCTTTTGTATTATATAATTGCATAGCACTGGTGTGTGAGTACTATGTTCTATGGAGCTACCATTTACCGGGTAATGTGTGTCTTTTTTAACTTTACATTTTACATTGCTTTGCATATTTTTTGTTTGCATATGCTTTGAGTTTGAGTCTCAAATTATTACACTGTGTGTTTGTGTGTGTGTGTTGTTCACAATGGGCAACTTTATATGAACCGTCCGCCTAATGTTGTAGCACTTTCTTACCATCTTTAAAATGAAGATCCGAATAAGCTCAACAATTTATTCTATGGCAGCATTACTCTAATGAATCAAATAAAAAAGCTACAACGGTTTCAAAAGTCCAATAATAATATTATGCGGTATGTACGAGTATTGAAAAGGTACTGTCATGATGTTATTATACCAAACAGTTGCCTTAGAGAATCGCGCCTGCGGAGGTTATATATGGCTCTGATGGCTCTTTTCTGCAGAATAATAAATTTATGTAAAACTTTTTTTTTAAACAAGCTTTTAATGCTTTTAGTTTTTGACCTTAGAAGGAACAAACGAATGTACTATCATAATTAAATCGTATAGGTATTTAATACCGTGTTATATTTTTAACATCATAACAACACGCCTTGTTTCCGAAGGGTTTGGCAGAGGTGTACCTGTACACCCACATTTCGCCAGTTACGTTTAAGTCTCATGTAATAGGGGGCGGGAGTCCCATGTTATGAGTTGTATTTTTATTGACAACGTATATCTATAGTCATGAGTCGGTCTTGATTAAACTAAGTGTAAACCTCATATTGAGGAAGGGTTGCACAATGTCGCTTTTATATTTTAGGTACCTATCTAGATCATCTTAGGGCGTGTGCCTTTTTGCTCATAAACTACCATTGTCTTAAGATTATTATGCCTTTTGTATTATTAATTCGGTATTTATACTATTATATTTATAAATAATATTTTATTTTCCCTACTTTAAAAATATGCAAGTCATGTCGTGCTTCTCACTTCCGTTTTATAAACTCCGTACTATAATAATAATAATAAATTTATTGAATCAAAGTTACAATTATTCCCTTATAATTAACTTAACTTCATTTCGGTCTGTAACTGTTAGCGATCTTCCTTTTTATCTTTACGGCGGACCCCAAACTAGGCGACGCGTGTATCTTGAGGACCAGAGTTGTGATGCATTTCTATTTACCACTACAATTTTGTGAGAATATGTAAGAGTAGGTAATTGAAATCTTTTATATAAAACTAAATTAATATTGAGATCATTACGAAAGTGAAAACTTAAATCATAAATTATAATATAAACAAAAAAAAAGCTTAGTTTGCACTGAACAAAGCACAGGACTAAAAATTTTAAACAATAAAATAAAATGTTATATAAAGTTAAAGTTATGTCATGAGTAAATATAAAAAAATATTAAATAAAATTGAAAAATAAAACAAAATGCTAAGGAGCTGTGTGTTAGTGGGTGGGTGTGTGTTAGTGTGTGCGTGTGTGGTGTGTAGATGTTAATGTCTGTGGTGGTAGTAGGATTCCGAGAGTGAGTTGAGTGTCGTGAGAATGCTTTCCGATTCATCATACGAAAGACTTAATAGCCATTGTTTGACAACATTTTTGCATGTAGAGAGGGAGAGTTCTTTTGGGTCACAAGGCAAACTACTGGTGACCTTGTTATATACAAAAGTGTGTAGATAGGCGGGACATCGTCTTGTTAGGAGAGATGTGGTTCGCTGAAGCGGGATGTGAAAGACACGTTTGGAAGTCAATGAGTGATAGTCAGGTCGGATTTTTAGGGTTTTGTGTATGCGTAGGTATGCATTGAGAATAAATAGTTGCCGGACACGTAGAACTTGAAACTCTTTGTATAGGGAGTCAGTAGGGTAGAAAAATGGTTTTCTTAAGATAACTTTTATAACAACTCGCTGGGCCCTTTCAAGCTCAATCATTATCGTTTTTCCAGCTCCACCCCAAATAGTTACGGCATATTGTATAATGGACAGGCATATTGCGAAAAAAACCATTCGCATTATGTCTTTTGGAGTGCGGTCTCTTAGTTTCTTTATGATGTATATAAGTTTCCTTACCCGGCCAGAAATAAATTGAATGTGGGCTTTAAATGATAGATTTTCGTCAATAAGTAGACCTAAATAACGAATAGATGTGTCCGGTTAATACAATCGCATGAGCAGACTTCACGTGATGTGTTCAGGTGGTTTTTACATGAGTGGAATTTTAAAGTCAGGTTGGGAGGAGGGCTAGATAACTGTGTTTTGGAAAATGTAATAAATTTGGTTTTCTTTAAATTGAGTGTAAGTAAGTTATGGTCGAGTGTTTGCGCTACTGTTTCTAAGCCTTGTTCTGCAAGGCAGTAGACCTGTTCCCAGCTAGGTGCGTGGAATGTGATAACCGTGTCGTCTGCGTAAGATATTATTTCCGCGTTTGGAAGAGTGAGGTTCAGTATATCGTTCAAATAGATTATAAAGAGTGTTGGGCCTAGTAAGCTGCCCTGCGGAACTCCAAAATTGATAGGGAGTTGTCCACTTGAGTGTTCACCAGATTTCACATACTGTCGGCGATTGGTGAGGTAGCTGTGAAACCACTTGAGTGGTTTTACCCTTATCCCTGCTGCATTTAGTTTTTTAAGGAGTAGCTCTGTTGAAATTGTGTCGAACGCTTTAGCTAGGTCTAAGAAGACCGCCATGCAGCGTTCACCCTTTTCTTTACAAAAGGACGTACGACTACAGATGCGGGTGTTGCTCTGCTGAAACACATATTTAATGCATGGGAGAAATCGCAAAATGCTATTGGAGTTTTCTGTGATCTCTCTAAAGCCTTTGATTGCGTGCGCCATGACACGCTTTTGCGTAAACTACGTCATTACGGTGTCCAAAACGAAGCTCTCAACGTAATAAATTCTTAATTACATAATAGGTTCCAATGTGTAGATGTCGATGGTGTGAAATCTTCCGAGCTACCAGTTCAGTTAGGTGTACCTCAAGGCTCAATACTGGGTCCATTCTTGTTTTTAGTGTATATCAATGACTTACCATTATAAATACCATTATACTATTTAAATTATATCTGTGACATTGTACTGTTTGCAGATGATACCTCTCTTATTTTAAAGTAGACAGGAATAGACAAGATTTTGACGACGTAAACCGTGCACTCTCAATGGTTACGGATTGGTTTACGGCAAATAATCTAGTTCTCAATGCCAAGAAAACGAAATGTGTGAAGTTCGCCTTACCGAATGTTAGAAATCTAGGACCCAACATCGTCTTAGATAAAGAGCTGCTTGAAACTGTAGACTCGGCGGTTTTTCTTGGCATAACGGTAGATGCCAAACTTCAGTGGGGCCCACATATCTCAAGCTTAGCGGGGAGGCTCAGTTCAGCCGCCTACGCCGTCAGGAAAGTAAGACAATACACTGACGTTGATACAGCTCGCTTAGTCTATTTTAGTTATTTCCACAGCGTTATGTCCTACGGTATTCTGCTGTGGGGCAAAGCCGCTGATATTCAAAATATATTCGTCCTTCAAAAACGAGCTGTGCGAGCAATTTATCAGCTAGGAGCCAGAGTTTCTCTTAGAGATTTTTTTAAAGATATTGGTATTCTCACAGTGGCATCTCAATTCATCTTCGCCAACATCTTATATATTAGGCAAAATATACACTTATACACTAAAAACAGTGATTTTCACAATGTTAACACCAGAAATAAGAACAAACTACGTGCTCCCTTTCACCGGCTTCATAAGGTCCATAACTCATTTGTTGGGCTTGGTATAACCTTTTATAACAAGTTGCCCTCTTCTTTACTAGATTTACCTTTTAATGCGTTTAAGGCCCAAGTAAAATCCAACCTTTGTTCAAAGCCATATTATTCCATTAACGACTACTTAAACTATAAGAACTGTTGGTCGCTGTGATTAACTCAAGACAATGTTCGTGTTCTTTCTCCAGAATCAGCTTACTAACTGACAGGGTATATGAGTTCATATTTTTTTTTTTTTTTCTGTGACGGTATAAGTGAATTATTTTGTTGTCTTCATTTATTATTGACATGATCTACTCATTACAATGTTTTTAATGAGCTGTATTGCAATATATGGTTAGCTAGCGACCTCGACAATTGATAATATTATTCTTGCCTGAGCAACCAACAGCAGGTTCGTCATGCTCCCTTAGATGTCACTGCTTGCGGTAGCGTCGGGGGTCGGGTTTCCTCCTTCCCTCAAATATGGCGAGGGGGGTAATGGCTGACCTTTGCGTTATGCTCGTGAACGGGTGCTGCTTGTGGTGACTGGTCGTCTTGTTGTCTTTGGTTTTATCATTGTTACAGTAATTGTTCTGTTGATTTATTTTACTTTGATGGTCCTAGTTTATCATTTATTTATTTTATTTGTTTGTATAATAATTCCAGTATTGCATATGTAAGCTGCCATGCCCTATAGGCCCGAAGGCTTTATTTATGTATTTGTGTTATTTAAATGCAATTTTTTTTCTTTTTTTTGTCATTGGCGTTTCGGTAATTAATTGCAATTTAGAATCAAGTTCTTCTAACCGAACAGACAGCTGTGCTGCTGGGGAGTTTGTTGCGCCACTTCTTCTTCCCAGCTAAAGCACTAGGAAGTGGTGAAGGGCGGGCTTTTTGGGGGACTGTCTTATGTAATTTTGACGTTCGAAAAGTGCTGATTCTCAGCCTAATTTGAATAAATGACTTTTGATTTTGATTTGATTTGATTTGATATAGTTGAAGATATGGAGTTTGTTAGCAGCGGAGCCGCGTCTTCAGTTGATTTCCCTTTTCTAAAACCAAATTGTCGCTCTGAAATTAGATGATGTTTTTCTAGAAAATTTACAACGCGGGTGTTAACCACCTTTTCCAGGATTTTAGATAATATACTAAGAAGTGCTATTGGTCTATAATTTTCAGGTTTATCCTTAGGACCACATTTATGTATCGGGCTTACTGCTGCAACTTTCCACTGTTCGGGAAATACTCCTGTTTCCAGGCTGAGATTAATCAGGTGGGTTAGAGGTGTTATAATTAAGTTTTGTATTTTCTTTATGAGTTTTACATTGATTTTGTCGGGACCTGGGGAACTATTGTCTTTTAACTGATTAATGAAGTTTGTAATTTCTGATTCGTCAGTGGGATGCAGAAAGAAGGAGAAAGGTGAGGTATTTGGTGATAAGTACTTGCTAATGAGGGATGTCTGGGTTTCTGATAGTCTTGTCAGTATGGTAGCAGCCAGGTTTTTGCCTACGGATGTGAAGTAAGAGTTGCATTTATTGAGGGACTCGACAGGGTCGGGAGAGCTGGTCACTAAATTGCATGTATTATTTCTTTGACTGCTAGGGTCGTACATTGATTTTAGAACTTTCCATAGCTTTTGAGAGTTTTTGTTATTATCCTGGATTTGTCGACTGTCGTATTCAATTCTAAGTTTCCGTAAGAGATTGTTGCAGAAGTTTTTATAACGGTGGTAGATTAGATTTTTATCTCGTTTTCAGGGTCAGATCTTAATTTTAGATGTAGTTTGTCGCGGTGACATATACATTTTATGAGTCCGGGTGTGATCCAAGGCTGAATGTTACGAGTACGTTTGCTTCGCGGAATGTTAACTTTGTGTGTGTGTGTTTTTCTATTAACTCGGCAAGGATTCCGGTGAAAGAGGCAGCGGCAGAGGCTACACATTGTTGATTAAGGGTGTCAGTCCAGTCAATTTTAGCTAAGTCTGTGGCTAAATCGTCCTCGTTTAATTTAAGTACCCGGCGATTTTTATTAAGTGTAGTGATACTATGTTTAAGAGGGATGTGAGCCATTACTATGTCGTGATCTGTTATAGAGCTTTTGCATACTACGCCTTGGGGTCCAGTACTGCTTTTGACAAATATATGATCAAGACAATATTTTTGTCTAGTAGGTTTGGTTATAACAGGTAAAAGACCATGCGAAGCCATAAGGCACATGTAATCGTGTTGTTTGTTATTTGTGGTGCAACATATGTCAATGTTTATGTCTCCGGTGATAATTACAGTTGGATGCAAATTGGTCGTTTTAAGGAAGTTGTCTAATGCATGCATAAAGTTTGTGAGAGTGGTAATAGATGGTGATCGATATAGCCCCAGTAAGGCTACTTTATTGTTCAGAATTAAGAGAAGGCTATCTGTATCTTGTATTGTGGGTTCGATTAAAGTAACGTCATAGTTAATTTTGGTGTAAATGACTATACCTCCATTTTTGTTGTTTTGCGAGTTTGTTCGAAATACATTATAACCTGGTAGTTTTTCTAGAATCGAGCCTTCACTGAGCGTCTATGTCTACACCAAGTCTGTTTAATGCAACAGAGATATCGTCTAAATTACGTTGGTCTGATGTTAAAAGTAAGTAGTTTAAAACCAGACTCGGGATAATTATTTATATGTTTCCTGCATTCGTCTAAGTTTTCGAAGTCGTGACATTCTAATGTAGTTTAGATTTCCTCTATATTTTGGATAATATCAAATAACGCCATAGGTATGGAAATTGAGAAAAGCTGAAGTAGGATTGGGCATAGAAGTTTTCGTCACGGCGACTTGATTTTGTGCGAATGTATTCAGGCAGATGCATTTGAATGATTATTTGGAAGTGTGCGTGTGATGGGTAAGTCTTATATGTGTAATGTTGTGTGGCTGTGTGTTAGTAGTGTGTTGTGTGACAGCAAATACGTGTAGTAAATTATGTAGATGTGTTCGACGAATAATTGAGAAGTAACTTGAGATAAGTCGTGAGTTTTTTTGTGCTTGGTTGAAATACAGAGTGAATTAATAAACATTTAAAAAAGTTTACAAAATAAAGAAATGTTATACAAAAGCTATTGCAACTAGTAAGAGTAAAAAGTACTGTTTGTTGTCCAAGTGATTTTTAATCACGTAGTTGTGTTGATGGAGGCGCCCAAGTCGGAGTGCAGAGTCGGCGCTCCAGGTCTTCGGTGTTACGTATATGGATGGCGGGGTTGCCTTCCTGTTTCCGTATGAGGATGGCTCCGTTCTGATGCCAACAAAATTTGTATCCTGCCTGTTTCGAAGAACGCTTGGTGGCGCGAAATAACTGCCTGTTTTCGTGAGTTAGGCGCTCGTTAAAGTATACGACTCTCGAGGGCCCCGCTATTTCCAAGTCGGACGATGTCATCGTTCTTCTGGTATTGGCAGCCTTTAGGAACTCATCACGCTTGTAGCGGCGTACAAATCTGACTACTAGGGAACGTGTAGGGGCTTCAGCGGTGACTTGGTTTTCTTGACGACGGGGACCAACTCTTGTAGCGAAGTCAATGTCCTGTTCCTGTACGGTTACTCCAAATTTGAGAGCCATTACTTGGATAATGTGAAGTGGGTTCTCATTTATGAATTCATTCACTCCTGAGATTTCCAGCTCATTCCGTATTGCTGATTGAGCTTGCGAGTAAAGTTGCTCACGGAGATTGAGGATAGTGCTGTTTAGACAGATGATTTCCTGTTCGCGCTTTTCTAGTGTTTTAATTCTTGTATCATACTCATCAAGGTGGGTGTAGCAGTGGGTGAGGTGGTCGCTCAATTGTTTTATGTGAGATTTCAGGTTGCCCATGTCTCCTCGGAGTAGTTTGATTTCGGACGTCAATGTACTCACAGTATCGGAGCTACCGGTAGGTGTACCAACAGGTGACTCAAATAAAATAGGTGGTGTGAGGTTATGAATACCTGTGCCAGGCGGCTTTTGTGATACAAGACCTTCTGCGTTAGGAACAATGATTCTCTGCTCTCCGGTCGGCGAGAGCCGAGGGCGTGAAATTCGTCTATCCGGTTCATTATTATAACAAAACTGGCAAACCCAGCTACTTTTGGTTTCCTTGGATAATTTGGCCTGGTTTCCACCTTTTGCGCAACTAATGTGAAAAAGGTTATTACATTTCGAACATTTATAGTTGGTCGATCTTAGTGGCTTAATGCATAACGCACAGTTGTTTGCCATTATTATTATTTTTGTTTACAATCTAAAAACTCTATAAAGCGTTGTTAGTTGCAATCAGGTTGTGCTACAGGTCACGTATTTAATTTTTATTTTAACCTATAAGTTTTCGTTTGTTGTTTTATAGTAAGAATACGGCAGGTTAGCACTTTAAACTTTGGCACTGAGTCTAGAAAAGTTTTATTTTTATTTATTGCATACAATTTACGTTCTAACTGCAGTTTGAACCACTAATTTTTAATTATTTCTTGGTAGCATACTGTGTCGGACCGCGTCTCACTACCTCTTTTCAAAGAGGAATTAAAATTTGGTACTGATTGCAACAACCACACACCATCTTCATTAGTGCACTCGTACATCTCGTTTGCTTATGCTTTGGTGTCACAATCAGCAGAGATGACTACAAGCCATCTAGTGACGCTGGGCACTCTTTCCAGGGTCCGAAGTTCCAGTTCACGTACCGGCTTAAAATATATAAAGTTCCGGCTTACCATCATCAGCGAAGTCAATCCGGAATTATCAGTAGCATCCATGCGCTGAGTTCCGGACCACTAACGACTGGCAAATCGGCGCATCTATTTTACCCGCGTGGCCGCGTCTAGTTCGCTACGAGAATCTGGCGATTCCATCCGCCGACCGCCACCTTCCTGGCGTCTGCAGCGGGAGTGTCACGCTGTCATTGTCACACCAACTTGCAAGTCAGATTCAAGTTTAAATTGCTATCTGTGACACTTCCCAGATAGCATAAGTTTTATGTATCAAAGTGAAGGTTTTATCCAAATTTGCCAAGCAAGAATACACACTTGAGGCAAGTTTAAATCAAACTTTCTAGTTTCCTAGCAACAAACTTGCATGATGTTTGTTTCGAAAAAGCATACAAAATTGCGCATATATTATCTAATAAAATGATATCACGTATACCACATGGTATACTTTGAACATTTACCAAATTTAAATTCCATTCAAAAACAAATCTGCTCTTACATAGATTTCGTTAAACGAAGGTATAGAACAGAAGTTTTTTTTTGAATGGATTTCATTAAAATTTTGTATATCGTCAAAGTATACGTGATATCATTACCATACGTGGTACGCGCTACGTTGTAAACAATGTTGACACACTTCCATTTCTTTGTGAAATAAAAATATAGTAAATATTAGATTCATACTTTTTATTGTTTTATCATAGTTTAAAAAACAAAAGCTTTCCCAAGAAGGGTTGATGTCAGGCAGGCAGGTGGCCGATCATAAAACCAAGCCAAAACCCTGAGTAGCATGGACAAATGACAATTATAAATAACAAACCTGCTTTGTAGGTTTTCGAACAGCTATAATCCTGATTTATAAAGCTTCACATTTAACCAGCGTGGTTAATTCAGCGTAGTTTGATCGCACCAAGTAGCGGGCGAACAAGCGACCCTCGGGGTTGCGACAATCGTTGAGAGGATCCGGCAATTGGGACTCGAAGTGGCCCTGCACAAGTCCGAGGCCATGTGTTTTGGTCCTGGGTACGCGCCACAGTCGAGTTCCCAGATAACGGCAGGAGGGGTTCACATTGGCGTCTCACTTGACAGCCGGTGGACTTTCGTGGAAAATTTCCGACGTTTGGCTCCCAGACTGGAGCGGGGTGGGGCTGCCTTGAAGCGGCTCCTGCCTAATCAAGGGGTCCAAACTCCTCCTGCCGGAGGCTCTACGTGGGGGTCGTGCGGTCCATGGCACTTTACGGGTGCGCTCTTTGAGACGCCGACCAGCCCGCCGGTTGAACGCGTCCCAAAGGGCCATTATGCTGGTCCGGGGATACCGTACGGTCTCCTGCGAGCCGGCGAGCCTCGTTGCTGGATTTCCGCCATGGGATCAGGAGATAAAAGCCCTCACGCACGTATGGGAGTGGCGCGAGGAGGCAAAACGACGGGGTGTAACTGCGCTGCCGCGAGAAATCACGGTACAGCCGACAGAGCTCCGGCGCGATCTCATGGCGACATGGAGGATGCGATTGTTGCAACCCAGTGCTGGGCACGCAATAGCGGCAATAAGTCCCCTCTTTGAGGAGTGGTTGGAGAGGCGCCACGGCGTCCTCACCTTCCGCCTGACACAGGTCCTCACCGGACACGGTTGTTTCGGGAGGTTCTTGTTTTGCATATGGCCGGAGGAAACGCCAGGGTGTCATCATTGCGTGGATCGCCCGGAGGACACGTTGGACCATACGGAGGAGGGCTGGGCAGCTTGGGAGGAGCACCGCAGTGTCCTCGCGGAAGCAATCGGCGGCAGCGATCTCTCGCGTCCGGCCTTAGTCCAGGCCATTGTACGGATCGAGAGGGAATGTAAAGCCGTCACCTCCTTCTGCGAAGCAGTAATGCTCGCGGATTGAGGAGGCGGAGCGCGTGAGGACCGGTAAAGACCAGGCCCGGGTCGACGGCGCGTCGTGTTCCACGCCCACCTCTAAATAACCTAAATCTTACCTTCTTATTATGCTAAATATTGCTTGTTATAATATGCCAAATATTGGACTTATTATGAGATACCAGCTACCAATACAGTTGCACACACTATTTAAGACCACTTGGACCGTCGATTGAGTTTGATAGTAGGTACTTACATTTGTTCTATCTGTAAAAGTTAAATAAACTAACCTTTATTCCTCAGTTCGTTTTGCAAAGTACTACACGCGACCCTCACGCACGACAGAAGCACTTATTTATGTGTACCGGTGTATAAAAATAATAGTTTTAGCACAAATTCCAAAATGTTGTTAAGATTTGGCGTTCGGATTTTGTTTTTTATCGAATACGAGTAAATCACTTTTCATTGACCGTGTCATGTCAACAAAACAAACAAAGTCTGAAGTACTTCGTACTTCAGACTTTGTTGTCCGAAGGTCAATTGACATTGACGTGTCACCAATGCGATTGACAAAGTCACTCTTATTTGCCAATCATAGCGTGCTGCATTCATGCAGCGCAAACGGCGACCAATTATGTTTTTTGCACCCGTCTCAAATCTTACCCCGCTACTCCTCTATTATCCCGCCATTGTTCCCTCCATTGTTCCCGAGTCCATGTAATGTGTTCCCTACACCATTCATTTCGACGAGTGTGATTCCCGTGACGTATCGGTGGGCACCTAATTGGCCGTCGTGCTCGTAGGCCATCCTCATGCAGTTGATTTCGCACAGCTTGGCAGCTAACAACAACACCACTTGAATTTTGTAGCCTTAAACCTATCTCTCGGGCGGTTAACATTGGCTGGCGTCTTGCAGTCAGTTGTATGTATCGATCTTGCCGTGTGGTTGTACACCTTCCTCGACCTGGGTGTTGCTCAGCAGGATCTCCCGTGTTAGTGTAACGCTGATGAAGATGGCAAATAACGCTTTTGTTGACACCAAAATACCGAGATACCTGAGATTTACTTCTTCCCGCTTGCAGCATCCCTACAGCTCTTTGCATTTCATCTGCGTTCAAATGACGTCGCTCCATGACGTAAAAAATGTTTCAAAATCCAAATTTGTTCCAAACTTTTTTCAAATTATTGTTTAATTCATAAAATTGATACAGAATATTAAATTGTAATAAGCAAAGAAAACGCTATAAAATTCGAACAAATACATTCGCTTTTGAATTTGTGAAAAAAAAGATACTCGTTTTTTTTTACAACCAGCCAGTATGTCCTCTAGATCAAAAAAGTTTACTTTAAGTATTACCTACTTGGTAAGAAATTATATAATAATTGATTAATAATTTGAAATAGTATGTGTTGCTTAGGCTTTTTTGATGTGTGTATTTGGTTCAAAAACTGTCACATAACCGAGTTAGCCAACCCCGACTCCATGTAATACTTGTTTGCCCGACAGACATGTTTGCCGACAGACGGACTGTAATAAGGCGCACCCACAGGAGCCGTAGCGGCCGAGGCTGGAACAGTAAGCTGACGTCAAGGTCATTGACCTTAGGAGTATTGAAAATCGCGTCATTGACCTTGAGCTCAAGGTCTATGACCCTGAGGTCAAGGTCAATACCCTTGAGGTGTCTCGTGGTGTTTCCCCACCCTACAACTAACACATCTCACCGGGTTCCGAAAGCTTGATAAGGCGATGGTGTTTGGTGAAAAAAAAAAAAAAGTTATTTTGTTCATAGTGCCCCGTTACGTAACCTCTGTGTATGAGAGACGCCACGCTAACGCCGCGTTAGTGGTAGCGTTTCTTTACTTAGTTTTTATTGTAAGCGTGACATTACGTGTCTATTCCACAGTTAATGTCATTGCCATACATTTAGACGTTAACGCTATCAGAAAAGTTTATTGTCTAGGCCTGCGGACCCCTCAATCACATTGACCTAAGAGTATAACTATAAGAATTCCAACTTCTCAAAAAATCTTTATTTTTTGTACAAATCCTGTCATGATTCTTTGAATTTCGCGGGCTACCTTGGCGCTTTCCCATTAGATATTTTCTGTATTAAATATTGAACTGCTGACTTAAGGTTGTCAGAATGACATCTTTGGCAGAAATTGCCACAAGAGAGTACTATCGGCTGGACCTCCCATTTTTATACTCTTTGATTCTTTGGGTTGGACTGTCGAGTTTCTTAAGTTAAATTACTGTACATACGTGTACAAGTGTAAAATATTAACTGAAACTGATTATTAAATTCAGTATTTGCAAAGTGATTTGTGTTTTTATTTGTAATCTACGAAGTATGTGACACCTAGAGGAAATGAGAACGCACACGTTCCCATACTCTGAACACGGACATTTCATAAAGCTTGTAAGAGTAATTCACGAAAGGAAATAGCATTGCAATTTCCATACAAAATTGCGCTACAAATGTGACATATTTTATCAACTGAAAACTGGAAAGTAATTCTGTTTAAAGAGAAGTTTCATTTCTAAAATGGTTTCTTTATATAACCTACATACAAGTGTATTTGTTATAGGAGACGAGTTAAATCGTTTTAATGTTACGTGAGATGTTATTTTGCGTTTTTCATTTGCAGGCTGTGTGCCCCATGGGATTTTACGCCGCCTTAAACAGCGATGCAAACTAAATACAATAAACTATAATATTGTTCAAAAATACTTTATTGGAGCTCAGCTTCGACATATAAGGAACCCTTGTGCAAAACTTCACGCTTCGAGACCTGGCGATTTAGGCTGCGCGTCTGTCAGTAATGATTATGTAGAAGATTAGAGAATATTTTTAGTTAAGTCTCAATTCTTGCCGTTGTCTTTTGATTTTATGATTATCTACCCTGTGGAATACAATTATCATCATCAGAAGATGCGAGAGACCTCGACAAGCTCGCATTAATTGACGTAATGTTGAGGGTGCTTTAGTCATGCCATTTGAGACCACTGCTTATAGTAGCACTGCGTAACGATTTATTTGTGCAATCTTAGGCTTGCGCAATTTTATCGTTACGTGTGTAGCAACTATTAAAATTACAATTCTGATCATTGGAGATTTAATTTTTTTTTGAAAACGTTTAAACATGAGACTCATAATTATAACGATTTGTTATAATTATTATAATCTCTTAGTCGCTGGTACACCCACTGAACGAAATATGTTATGTAGGAGGTCTATTGTGATTTTCCATCGCTGTATAAAATATAATTAACGTCAAGTAACTTGTATATCAACAGGTGTTAAGCACGTGTTATTTTAAATAGAAACCTGATTTAGAAAAAGTAAATAATCTTTATGACAAATCGAACGAGCTTTCTTAGCAACTTCAGTATCACATAATCATACATATGTATGGACGTTAAGGGATCTTTATTCGGAGGGCATGATTGAATCCATTACAACCCACTCACTATTTACGACTTGTAAAAACGATTCTCACATGGCTCCGTAACTTTTCTGCGGGATACCGTTTGGTTTGTTCTGCTTACGTGTTATTGGTAAAGATGGGAACTTTTTATTGATTATGAATCCTTAATCAACAGGCATGCCCCTTTCGCCCTGTTTAATAATATACTTTTAATCATATAATTTGCTACTATTCTTAGGCCTACTTGCGCGTTCATGGGTTAACCTAAATAACCAGCTAACTCAGGGTGGATCAAATAATTCATCTTGCGCCACCAAGAGTTAAGATTAGGAAGTCGCTAAACACTGGATAGTCACCACCATTATATAGTTACCATCAAAGTACACATTATGGTAAAGCATTAAATATATTGAGCATTGAGTAGTATTGTGTATTAGTAATGTACTTTTAATTGACGGCACGGTTGGCGCAGTGGTTGAGCTATCGGCCGTTGCGCTGCGTGTCGCGGGTTCGGTTCCCGCACGGAACAAATATTTGTATGACCTACAAATAGTTGTTCCGGGTTTGGGTGTCTTGTGTATGTGAGTTCTCATGTTTGTGAACGCACCCACGATACAGGAGTAATTGATATTGTAGGGCAACGTTTAAAAAAAAAATTAAATCCCATTTATGTATCCGACTAAAAGACTTGTATGTATATAAGGTCATGAATAAAAATAAAATAAAAACTAACGTAAAAAATTGATGTTTTGAGGTACCGCTGATAACTTACATTGGTCGACGTCAATTGATAATATATGTCAGCAGGCAATTATTCATGACCTCGTATAAAAAAAATACAAAATAAAAAACTTAAAGCCTTATAATTCCTTATCTGACGTTTTCGTTAATAAATAAACGAAATCTCAATGAAAACCACATACAATACGATTAAAATTAATCTTGATATTATGTAGATGGGTTTACGATTTCCGTTCATTGTTGGTTCATTAGATTTTGGTCGGATTATATATAGGGCAAAGACGTTACATTATTAATATATGATAATTTTTATGGTTCTTCGATTGAATTTTCCAAACTCAAAAAAAAAAAAATGTCTTGTTACCTAACCCGGTGTTACTTTTTAGTGGCGCTACGCGGAATAAAAGTTTAAATGTGAGTTACATAACTCCGAGTTTAATAACTCCACATTTATTAATTCAACCCGACTAAACGTGGAAATGGGCGGTAAAGTCCGGACAGACTGATAAATGGCTTCATAGAGTGAACTAAAGGGATTTAAGCAGAGCCCACCATATTGCATCCAAGTCTACCATGTGGGTACGTTTTATCGATAGCCATAGAGAATTACTACCAATAAAAATAAAACGCAGGGGGCGTTTTATAAATAACCCCTTTTTAAATTTTATATCAAAATCGTCCACTGGTTATTTATTTAAAAATGTTTGTAATTGAAACTAAATCTAATAAGCCTCGGGATACACCTACAATCCTCGCAAGGGTAGATGTGATTTTTAGTTAATTCTTCACCAATTGCTAGCCTAATATTGTGCGAATCAGGCACGAATACGTCTTCAAATTTGCCGTCACAGTAGGAGGCAATTTATAAAACTGATGATAACAAAATCAGGGGATACATTTTAGTGTTGCAACTACATCCAAACTATAATCACACCTCTCGATAGCTGAAAGAATTTGTTACGTTGAGTCGATTGTGAAAGACCGCACGCGCCGCCATTTTGAGATTATTTCGCTGTACAAAATTTGCATTTAGTAGGCTATGTCCACAACACTTTTTTTCCTTTTAATTTGCACTTGTAGTACAAAATATTATTATTTCCTCTATGACACGAAGGGTAGTTTCTGCCTGCTCGCTTGTTGTGTGTGTTTGCAGTTTATTAATAAAATATGAAAAAGAAAAACATTTTACTTTGTTACAAATCAAAATTTGTGTTGTTTGTTCGTTATAACGTATTACATGTTTGTCTGTTCAACAATAATTTGTACTTAGGCTTACTCGCCAAGTTTAAATTATCTAAAACGATTTGATTTTAAACCATCATTAAGTTTGAAGTTGAATAGACGTGCTTTTCATAACAGTTTTCATAGCCAAACCAACATAAGATTCGACTCATACGCTTCGTTAAATGTGAAGGCTCATTCGAAACGGACGTAAGGGAGCCGTATAGTTAATTACATAAACAGGATAACTTTAAATAATCAAGGCCCAACCACCCAGAGACGCGAGAGCAATCAAGAAATGAAGGTCAATATTTGAATACGTACTAGTTAGTTAAGCTGCTCTGCCCATTATAAGTTTAGCAAATTGTCCAAATTGAATTCCCCGAGGAGTCCCAAAACGATTTAGATAGAACTGTTAATTGATGTATTAAATACGTTTACTAGATGTGATATCTTGCTACTTGTGTCACTTACTTACCAGACGATGTAAACAAGTAGGTATAGGTGGACACAGGAAGAAAGACTGGTTTTACTTTAAAAATACCTTTTATTAGTGTTCACCATTATTTTTACAGTACACCATCTTCATTTTATATTATATCCCCAGAGTAGCACATAATTACCACAGACTAAAAATATTAATATGTTAACACCTTCTCCTATTTTTTTAATTTTTTTTCATTAAAAATAAAAAAATACACACATCAATTTAAAACAGCTTTTACAAACAAAAAAAAAATGTATTTTACTTTAATAAATTTTTACTTTACATTAATCACTTTTATTTTCCTTTATAATTTTCTCACAATGAAATTGAAACTTCTCTTTGCACAAAGGTTTTGTAAACATATCAGCAATTTGTAAATTAGTAGGACAATATTTTATATCAATATAACCTTTCTTATAATTTTCATGAATAAAATAGTATCTTACATCAATATGTTTTGACCTTTTACTAAATGAACCTGTTTGTATTAACTTAATTGCGCTTTGATTATCAATATTCAAATTTGTTTTAATAATTTTTCCAGTTAACTCACTTATCAATAATCTTAAATATAAACATTCCTTCACACAATCTGCAGCTGCTATGTATTCAGCTTCAGTTGATGATAAGCTTACTATAGGCTGTCTCTTTGAGCACCATGATATGGGTCCTCCCGATAACATTATTATAAATCCAGTTGTACTCCGTCTTGTTTCAGTACAGCCTGCATAATCTGAATCACAGTATGCATGTAACTTTGTAATATCTTCTCCAGTATTGTACATTATTCCTGTAGATCTCGTCCCATTCAAGTACTTCAATATCTTTTTTACAGCTAATATGTCTTGTTTAGATGGATTGTCTAACCTTTTACTGGCTTCATTTACAGCTTGACTTATGTCTGGTCTTGATCTGGTTGATAAGTATAATAGTCCTCCAACTAATTCTTTTATTACGCTGGTTTTCATATCCTTCAGGAATATTCATAAATATGTCTTCAGTCAACTCGCCATATAGAAATGCTGTTTTTACATCAAATGTAATCATCTCATACTCCTTTGAAGCAGCAATTGCTAATAATGATTTTAGTGCTGATTGACTTACTACAGGGCTATAAATTTCTTGATAGTCAATGTCTTTTTGTTCAAAACCTCTTGCTACGAGTCTTGCTTTGTATGTACCATTTTCTTTTATACAAAATACCCATCTATTTGTCAGTATTTTATGTCCCTTTGCTTTTTCTAAATCAACTATTTCCCATGTATTGTTGCTTGCCAATGAATCCTTCTCCGACTTTATGGCCTTCTCCCAATTTTTCTTTTCAGCAGACTTCATGACCTCACTGTAGGTAAGTAATACATAATCTTGCAGGTAAGTTGGTTTCTTCTTTTGTCTTCTTGTTCTAGTAATTTCTACTTCTTCTTCTTCTACATTACTTTCTGTATTTTCATTCATTTCAATTTCTTCTTCTATTGAAGCTGAAACATTTTCTTCTATTTCACTACTTTGCATTTCTAACTCCTGTATTTCATTATAGTTTTCATCATTTTCTTGTTCATCTATACTTGTTTCTACATCACTGTCTGATATTATGTCTGTAGTTACCAGTCTTCTTATCATAATACCGTCTTCTTTTCCTTTATTCTTGTTATTATCATTAAATATGACAATATCCCTTGCTATTTCAATTTTTCCATCTTTTTCATTCCATAGTCTATATCCATTATTAGTATATCCAACCATTATTAACTTCTTACTTCTTGGATCTAGTTTCTTTATGTTTATATTTAGTTGTTTTGCATATACTTTTGAACCAAATTTCTGTATGTTAGCTATGTTAGGTCTTTTACCGTAAAACATTTCATATGGTGTTTTGCTTTCCAACGATTCACTTGGTAGTCTATTTATTATGTATGTAGCACAGTACATTGCCTCACCCCACATTTCTTTTCCTAATTCAGAATCAAATAGTAAAGCTCTGGTTTTATTTAGTAATGTTCGGTTTAATCTTTCTGCCTTACCATTTAATTGAGGAGTGTATGGTACTGTCAAATCTAGTTTTATTCCTTTTTCCATGCACCATTGTCTAAAATCATAGCTTGTGTATTCACCTCCATTGTCACATCTTATGGTTGATACTTTTTCATTTCTTTCTCTTTCAGTTTCTTCAATGTAATTTCTTAGTTTATATTTAACTTCACTTTTGTATTTTAGTAGGTAGATTTTAGTAAAATGGGTGTAGTCATCCATAACTGTTAATACATAACTGTAATCATCATATGTTTTATTTTCAAAAGGTCCACAAACATCAGTATGTATGATTTGCAATGGTCTTTTGGCTCTAGCTCTTATTGTGTCAAATGGTAGTCTCGTTTGCTTAGCTTGTGTACAGATTTCACATTTATCTAATTGTTTTATGCCTTGTATTTTTATTCCATCTACCATTTTTGGTAAAATTTCTAGTGTTGTTTTTCCTGGATGTCCCAATCTTGCATGCCATTCTAGGGCAGTTCCACTTTCTTTCATTAATAAGGTCTTTTCTTCTGTATTGTTTTTTCCTATGTTTATTTTATATAAACCATTTTCTTTTTCTCCTGTTAGTACTAACTGTGACTCTTTGTAGATTTCAACTTTATTTTTAGTAAACACAACAGTTCCTTGGTTATTTGTGACTGCATTGACTGACAACAAGTTCTGTGATATGTCAGGAACATATAAAGTGTTATTCAAACAGCAACTATTACCCTTCACTGTTCCTTGACCATGTACTTCAACAGATTGGTCATTAGCTGTTAACACTGTTGATACTTTGTTTTCAAGATTTGTCAATATTTTTATATCATTTGTCATATGAGCTGTGCAGCCTGAATCCACAATAAATTCCTTGTTTTTTAATACTTCTTCTGGTTTAGTAAAAAATGCCATATCTGGTTTTTTAAATAACTTATCTGGCTTATTATTTTTATTTTTATTAAAGAAACAATTTTCTTCCAGGTGATTTGTTTTCTTACATATTGAGCATTGTTTTACCTTATATTTGCAATCTTTTTCCTGATGGTTATACTTTTTACATATTGAGCACATTTTGCAGTCCTTCTTGATATGTCCTTGTTTATTGCATTTGAAACATTTTATGCTTAAATTCCCCTTTTTTACAGCTTGAAACGCCAGCTGATTTTCTATTTTTTCTTCTTTCTTTTTCTCAAACCTATTTTCTTCACTCAACAAGCGGTTAGTTAAATTGATTAGTGTCTTTTTATCTTCTGATGTAGATTCCCAAGCAGTAATAAAGTAATTTAGTTTGTTTGGTAAACAGGTTAGAATTTTTGACATCACCATTTCTTCATTTACTTTCTCTCCTATTTGGTTTAAGCGAAACTGTAGGTTTTCTATGTCGGTGATCATTTGAGTGAGAGACTTATTTTCATGTTTGTAGTTAAAGAACTCCTGTAACAATGATGACTTATTTCTTTCTTCTTGTCCTTCAAATATTTTGCAAAGTTTCATATACATTTCCTGGGCATTCTGACAACTCAAAATATTACTTTTTAGCTTCCTATCTATAGTGTTTATGATGATCTTTTGTACCTTAGCATCTTTCGTACTAAATTCTTCCGTTTTTCGTACTTGCTCATCCGTTTCTTGTGATAAAACGTCACTTAGTTTTGCCGCCTTCACATAAATGTTGAATTCGAATTTCCATAGTAGAAAACTCTCCCCGTCTATTAACTTTTCAATCCTTATTTCTTTTTTATCCATTTTTAAGTAGTTTTCCGGTTTTTACTTGTTTTCAAACAGGTTTTTACTTGTTTTACGGCCACGCCGTCACTGGTTTTTAATTTTTAGTTTTTTTAGCACTGTTTTCCTGTGTCTGATTTCCACAGGCATTTCTGGGAATCTGGGCCCATAACCTGTTGATGGGAATTTGGACACAGGAAGAAAGACTGGTTTTACTTTAAATAAAAACTACCAAATAACAACCGTTTGTTCTGGAAACGAGAGTTCTTTTTAGGTATTGGGAGACAATAAACATCTAGATACTGCATAACGTAGCAATACGCCTGTAATCCCGAAGGGTTAGGCAGAGGTGAACCTACAATAACTACCTATACCCACATTTTGCCAGTCATGTTTAAGTCCGATGTAATAGGGGGCGAGCCTATTGCCATCTACCGGGCACAAATCCATACACCGGGCTGCTACTGAGAAATTACTGAGGAAAAAACCCAAAAACACTTTGCCCGACCAGGGAATCGAAACCAGAACCTCAGTAGAAGCGCTTCCGACCACTAGACCAACGGGGCAGTCATACTGCATAATATACCGAAAGAAAGAGCCAATTAAGGAGAAGAATATCGATGATATATTTATGTCCCGTACCGCTAGAAAAGCGTGTAAATATGAGTGTAACGTAAGTTAACGAGCAACCCTGTAGCACGGTGAGCAAAAGAGTTCTGGGTCGGGAAAAATATCTTGTCTTACCCCATTTTTTTTTTTTTTTTTTATAAATGTAATTACTGGTACATAGATATTTCTTAAGACGTATGTAAAAACTTTATTATTATTCAAGCAACATTCAACATTATTTTTCAAACTTTATTCAAGCAACATTAAACTTTATTATAAAAATAAAAAAAATTGGTCTCCTCCGTGATGTTCTTTTCTAAACGAACCTAACACCTCCATAAAGTTGATTTTAATGGTTAATTCTCTCTAACTATCAGCAATATTTTAAGGTTATCGAACCTTAAAATATGCTTAGTACCTGGATAATTAAAAATATTCATAACCCCCAAGTGAAGCCATATTATTCTATATGAAGTATGCCAAGGAATACAAGAAATCCTGATTCCATAAATATCATGCGTCCCAGCCCTGGGTGTCACGTTACCTTGGCAGTGGTGCATCGCTGAGTATCGCTTCATTCAATCAGCCGTGCGACGGTGTCACGTGATGCGTATTTATGTCGCATTTATATCGTCACAATTGTTACCAGTTGACTGGCATGACGTCGCAGCGTAAAAGAAAATTATTCTTATTGCTCTTTGCAGATTGTACAATATTGATACGTGTTACTGTCAACTTACGAACTCTCTTCGTGTAAGATAATTATATTTATGATAAATGATTTTATTTGTATATGTAGGTTTGTACAAACACTTTTACACGTCAAAACATTTTTTCTTTAAACTAACTGAGGTCGGCGTTTCCTATCTGACTACTCTGAGAAGAAAAGCCGAAACAAACTCAGAGGTTTTAAAGTCCAGACATAATCTTGGTCAGATCATGTGAAGACCATGTGGATTGATGTCTGAAATGGTCTTTTGAGGAAAGAATCACACAGATTGAGTGGACCTGTCCAGTCAGTGCACAGTCAGTAACCGTGCAGCTCAACTAATAACATAAGGAGCTCAACGATACGCCAAACAATACCAAAGAAAAGACATGCGGTAGGCCGCACAATTACTCAAACCGCCAGACCACGTTTAAGATTAAAACTAAGTGAGATAATAAAAAAATCACAAAAGTAAAAAAACAATGACCTACATAGTCTTAACAATCATAATAATAACAATTAAATAATACTTAAGTAAGTAAATATTCATGTCATTGTATATTTTACAGATCATAATTATATGAGGACCATGTATGTAGGCATCTGAAATGGGCTTTTGAGGAAAGAACCATACAGATTTGAGTGGACGTGTCCATTCAGTGCACGCATTTGTCATTAATCTTGTAGCTCAGAACTTAAGTAGCTCAACGATTCGACGAACAATACCAAAGAAAGGACATTTGGGCAGGCCGCATTAAGTACTGAAACTGCCAGAGACAAAATATATACTCGTTTAAATATAACACACTAAGTCCTCACACAATAATTAAAATAATAATAACATAATACTTCACAAAGTAAATATTCATGTCATTGTGTATAATCATGAAATAACAATGTATATGAAAAAAACACATTCAGCATGCGAAAATTGGAGCAGGTCAGTCCCAAGCCTTTTTGTCCTCAATATAATCTTTAACGGTATAAAAAGCTTTCTGGCAAAACTTACGTTTAATAAATGATTTGAATTTATTATAAAAGCGTATACATTGACATCTGGACGAGCCACCTATTTTCTTGAGCCTTGTAGGTACAAAAAAAATGTGTTTGTTCCTAATATTTATATGATGGATATCACTGTATTTTTTAAACAATTTGATGTTTTAATGGATGTATAAAAGATTTTCAAAAAATATACTGAGAAGGCACAGTCAATACATTAATTTCCTTAAATTTATCTCTGAGAGTGTCTCGGACTTAGTAACATCTACTAACAAACTAGTTTCTCTTAAACGAATTACGTTACCTACTACGTTGATACTAATTGCTTTGCGACTTTACTAAAAGTTTTGAGTTTGACGTTGGCTAACCCCGAAAGGATGGTTAGCCAACGTCAAACTCAAATTTTTTTGGTTTTCTTTATGGTTATGTAAAAAAAACTTGATATTGGAAATTTTCCGTAGATTTTTTTACTTTTTTTTAACTTTTACAACTGAATATTGTAGTTGAGAATGTTTGTTTCGAAGTGGGTAAGCTTTCGTGGTTTATGTAAATATTTTTGTCTAATATCGTATTGTTCATTTCCCTGACCACAAGTGTTGCTACGGCTACTTACAGTTTAGTGACTCAAACAGTATTGACAACTTATTTCATATACATATTCATAATTCTTCGAGTGGTTATCGGTTCACAGAATTTTAATACTGTGATATTATATTTCTGTGAACAAGTTCACAGAATCAACAGGCTTTCAAGCCTGTAGTAAATTGGAATGGTGGAATAGGGGATAAACACTTTTCCGTGGTTTACTACACAGGCTTATTATGAAATATTCTGTTGTTATGAAACATGTACAGCGAGCGTAAAATATTGAACGCTGGAAAAGTTGTGTAACACATTACATCAAACAGGAAACCTTGTTTATTTGGTTTACAGAAAATAGGACAATAATAACCCTAAAAGTTAATAAATCCACGATACTTTGGTTAGCTCCAGGCCAACCAGGGGTCGGAATTAAGGTCAAAGCCACAATATTGCAAACATACCCTTGTAATAGAGCACTATATGAAATAACTAAATAATTATCTATACGAATATTCTAAAACTAAAGTTACAGAAGTACTCCTCCACATCGATATCATCCGGTGGCAAATTATTTAATTAATAGTTTACTGTAGTCGTTACGGAACATTTATACCTACCTACTTGCCTACTGGACAAATGCCTCAAAAAGGTGACTTACACTCACCAAAAGCACGAAACTGAATTTAAAGAGACAAAACACCAAAACAGTGACACTGCTTCCTGTGCATATGTCTGAACACCAAAATAAAGCATGCGAAAATTAAGCACATTAACTATCATTTAGTTCAATGTGACCCCAGCTTTAAGGTATATGCTATTCGATCACGCGCCAGGACCCCTTTCAATGGCGGGCACAGCTAACTACCGACTATTACCCTAAATTAGTACAAGCAAAAACACGTGAAAGGCATAATCGTGACTAGGGAAAGTTCTCTAGCCTTATTGATGTCTAAATAGGCAAGAAGTTGGGCAACTGTGCCCAATCAACTCGCAACTTCACGACCATTTGACAGAAAAATAACACGTTGATTATAATTCTATGAACATGTAATTGTAAGTGAAAATTAAACTATCTACATAGTTTAATTTAACATGTTTCTAACTAATGTTATAGTTTCCGTTTTACTTGTTTCTGAAGAAATAATTATGGATTAAATAATTTATAAAGGTCATATTTCATACATTTGAAAAAGTTAACGTGGTAACGATATAAGTGCAGTTCTTTGAAAAAGAGCAACTTTATCCAGAGCGGTTTCAAATCAAGAGGCGGATTGCAATGCAAAAACTTGTAAACAAAATAAAGATATTTATTTTCTACTCCGCGTTGGTAACGCAGGAGCACCGCAATCGCCAAAATTGATAGCGGTCTGTCATATTTAATTGTTCCGTAACTCCGTCACGTTTCGGCTTGGGCCATATTTTCATACAAATTATGCTAATTAGAAACTCCCACACGTTAATGTCAAACAAAAAGTTGCGACCCCTATAATTTCGTCGCTGGACAGTGCAGTTCCACGAATCGAACTTTAATTAACAAAATTTTAGTTACGTCCGACTTAATCATGTGAGTTGTTTTCCATCTTCAATTTTCAGCAGTTTGTGTATGAATATCGCTTTACAATGCAAAGTCAGAATTCTGCAAGTTTCACACTATGAATATTTTACAACTGTAATTGCTAACTGCACAGAGACATTCCCAACGTTTCCTAAAAGGAATAATGTTTTCAAGTTTCACGATTTGACTAAAGTAACGTAAAATTGATTTGCGTAGATTTTAGTTACTTATATAAAATAAGATGTAACAGTAAAATGAGTGATCCTTGTACAATCTACCATATTAGGCATGCAAAAATTATTATTGAATGGCTTATTGAATGTAAAATTAGTAAGGACAAAACCTATGACAAAATATATTTTTTAGAGGTATTCACGGTTAAAATAATAGTCGTCATGATACATTCATAGTTCAAAACATTTGTTTAAATATCTACTTTACATACGCATAATCACGTGCCTCAATGGTGCTTGTGTAAACTTTTATTTACTTTATAATGTCTTTTTAGTATTACATGATACAATCTGAATTAAATCAGATAAAACGAAACAATGTCATAAGGTACACAAACATTAAATTTCATTAAATGATTTAGAACATAAGCCAGTGTCATTAAGATTCACAGAATAGTAGTATTATAAAATTAATAATGCAGTCAGTTTCGTTTCAAATTTTATTTTGCAAAACGGCTGTATTCCCCTGAATTAAAACACGTGCAATTTAGTGGTTATCTATTATTCAAATGAGCCAGCATCGATGTGATGGCACACGAAGCGTTTCCACGGTATACAGCCACTTTTGTTCGCACCGTAAAGAAAAGACTCGCTGTCAGAGCATGGAAGCGTTCACCGTCAGACTCTATAGAGGTGGGCTCTTCAAGGGTGACTGCTTTTATTCATGCATGCATTCCATCAGACACCTACGTGATAAAAAATCTATTTCTCGATAACATTGCATGTCGTTTCTTTAGAACGTCACTTTGATATGAGGAGGTATAAATAAATATGGAAAACGGAAACATCATTCCCACTCAGTTAATAATAGGCCGACGTGTAAAAATGGTATCTATCAACTATAAGAACGGACATAATTGTCATCGTTATTAACTCTAACATTTTCATGAAAGGCAATATACGTATAGATAATAATACATAAGCCAATATAACTTGCTTATAGCAATTGAGTTGGCTTCAATGTAAAATGTTGACCGAAACGTAAATTTTTACCCCAATTTATTTAGTTTACTATGGATTTCTCATTGGGTCGTGGCTAAATAATAATAGCCACACGGGTCGAAAGAAGGTCAAGCGATGCATGCCGCGGTCGGCTCGCTGATGGGCGACCATACATTACATATCGAAACCCTTCGTGCCTCAGAAAGCACCCGGCTGTCATACGTCGTCAAAGTCAAATAATTTATTTTAAATCTTTTACACCTATAAAATATAAATTAAATAAAACATTATTAATGATATAATTTATTTTATATAAAATAAGTTCGTTAGTCTCGCTAAAACTCAAAAACGGCTTAACCGATTTGAATATTTTTTTGTTTTGTTCGCTCTTACAAATTTACTCATACTGGTTTAAAAAAAGGTATTGCAATGCAGGCCTCGGTTCCAAAAATAACGGGTCAGTCACATAAGTTCGAATATCTACAAAACTGTAAGAGTTAGATCAATTAAATAAAAAAAGAATAAGGACTATTTAGTTGCGCTTCTGATTACATACTTTTTATACTGGGTGATGAATGAAACTTCTTTACAAAAAAACAAAATTCGAAAAATGGATTTTTTTTAAAACAAAATTTTTGCTTTATGTCATTATGGTTTCTTTCCATTTCTATTCTGTAAAAAAAAAATGTGAACGATTTCCACATGCATAAAGGCGATATTACACGAATCGCCCCAATTCATAAAAAAGGCACAAAAACGAACCCAATAAACTATAGGTGGGCCTATAGTTTATTGGGTTCGTTTTTGTTTTCTTTGTTGCCCACTTTGGCAAAAAAAATTGAAAAAGTTTTAACAGAACGCTTAGGTAGACATCTTAATTTAAATAAAGTTATTAACTTTAGACAATTTGGATACCAGAAGAATGTCGGTACAGGAGATGCTATTAACATGTTACTAAATGATGTTGTTAATAAAATTAATTGTAAAATGAGGGTAGCTGGGATTTACTTGGATTTAAGCGCGGCTTTCGAAACGATTGATCATACTCTACTCATCATCAAAATGGAGCACTATGGCGTAAGAGGTATAGCCTTACAAGTCTTCTTTAACTCTTCTTCGCTTGCATGCATTACATGCTTCGCTGTCGTGCGGTGCGCGGAATGAGTCATCGTTCAATCTTCATGTTACACGTTTCAACCGCATTGAACAATTACCAATATTGTTAACATTGCATTGAAAGCGTTCGGTGAATATAAGCTTTCAATGAGATTCTGCAATCGCATTGAAATGTATTTAGATGTATCAATGCCATTGAAGCAATAAAATTGAAAACAATATTGAACCGAAATTGATCAGTGTAATATCGCCTTAATCTGTATTCTGTGAGGTGGAGCATGGCAGTCACGTTAGATGAATGTACCAGAATCCTGACTTTCTTGGAACTTGGGCGGAGCCAGCGTGAAACAGCAAGAGACATTGGTGGATCTTTGTAGACTGTTCAGCGGGTAGTCCAGCGGTACCGAGAGACCGGATCGCACCTTCGGAGACCAGGAAATGGCAGGTCAAGATGCACAACGGCTAGGGATGACAGATACCTGGTGGCTGCACCGAAATTCTTTTTCAAACTGCAGTTGGTCTAAAAAACCACTTTATTCGCTTTGGTGGTAGCAATTTAAGCGCACAAACAGTGAGGAGACGTCTTGCTGACTTGAAACCATTAAGGCCCGCAAATGGCCCCAAACTGGAACGGCAACATCGAATTGCAAGACAGAGATAAGTGCGCGAGCACCAACACTGGACACTGGACGATGGGTCTAGGATAATGTTTACGGACGAATCGAAATTCATGCTTTACAAGCATGATGGTATGCAGTTGGTGTACGGAAGACCAGGGGAAAGCTTTCATCAAGACTGTGTGGAGGAAAAAGTGGCACACGGCGGAGGCTCAGTACTTGTTGGGGCTGGAATTTCTGCCGAGGCCCGCACCGAGCTCGTGCTAATTCTAAATGGCACTCTGAATGCAGAGAGGTACGTGGAGGAGATCCTGAATGAGCATGTGGGACCTTTCATGGCGAGGATGGACCGGGATGGCATATTAATGCATGATGATGCTCGTCCCCATACCGCCGGAATTGTAAATGAAAACCTTGGAGAGGTCGGTACCGAACTGATGCAGTGGCCAGCGCGAAGCCCTGATTTAAAACCCATAGAGCATGCATGGGACGAGCTTGAGCGTTGCGTAAAACGTCGTAACTTCCAATCACGTCACCCGAGCTCAGAGAAGCACTGGTGGAGGAATGGGAAGCCATTCATCAGAACCGGATCCGAAATTTGGTTTTCAGCATGCCGAATCGCCTGGAAGCTACAAGAGCTCGGGGAAGCAATACGAAGTATTAAAATTATGCACGTAATGAAAAAAAGCAAAAAAAAAAACTTACAAAATGTTTAAGTTTCTGAAAAAAGTGTTACTTTAGTTTTATATATTCATTTTTTGTATCATTAAATGCCCAATCGAACAGTATTCGTTTCATTATGATAGCATACGTAGTTTGGGAGATATTCGGGACTTTTGAGACCGACTTGTTATTTATGGGACCGAGTGTAGTTGGCAGTTATGACGCACTTTCGAACGTCAAAATGTGTCGTATGGAGATCGTTGACAGTCGAGTAGACACGGTGTAGTCTAGTCACACGCCCAAAAGTCCGACAACCAGCCTTACCAAGAGGTATCATTTTACCCAGTAACTGGATAGGCGAGATAGGCTTCATGTAAAATACTGGTATTTACGTTGAATGTCACTCGCACTTAATCAAACTTCATAGTCCATTTTTGCTTTCAAGACTAATGTGACAGTTTTTTGTCAAAAGGGGCTCGTGGCTATGTAATAACAGCCGCTCGGGTCGATCGATCACGATAAGCTACACTTGCCGCGGTCGGGTCGTGGATGGGTGACCATCTTTACATACCGAGCCCCCCGTGCTTTGGAAATCACGTTAAATCGATGCTCCCGGGTGTCATTCGTAGATCTTTGTCAGTCGTTAAGGGTATTCAGAAGCGCAAAGGTTTGGCAACCAGCCTTACCAAGAGGTATCGTGGTAGGCAGTCGCTCCATGTAACATACTGTTCCCGCTGCATCCGGTTAGACTGGAAGCTGACCTCGACATAGTTGAGAAAGGCTAGGCTATACATTCTTCATTTATGTTTAATCAATTTATAAACGAGCATCTTAAGAGAAGGAGTGTATAAAATTACCGCAGGAAACTGTGTATCTAGGATTCTCAAAAATCTGGAGACGTGTTCATGTGCCTGCAAGACGTTTTTAAATGATAAAACTCATTATCCTCCTTCTGGTGCCTTCGTTGGGTAAAGCATGCATTGTGTCATCACATAATATGGTCCAACCGCCACCAACCACTGTAACCAACTAATAAACTGATTACACAAAGGAGAGGAGACCACACCATATAACTATAAACTAAACAAGTAACTAACATCATACGGCCATGCAGTTCTCCTCTTGAGTACATAAGTAACTCAAGAAAATTAAATCATCTCAACATTTACACAAACTTTATTTAAATCATTAGGAAATCATATTTTCAAAGTCTACAGTAGGTACAAGCAAGTAATTATGAATTTGGCAAAAATTATTTATAAGTAAAAAATGCCATGTTGTGAGAAAAATCTCGATGAAAATCTAACTTACTCGTAAATCCCTATTTTTACGAACAACGCAATTTTAGTGACTAGTAGCACCATCTAGTTTCAGATCAATATTTCAGTAACGGAGGCTGTTAACTGATATACTACGCTGTATGTATAAGCTGGCTGTAGGTCTCCTTAATATTAGAGGTTTACTCCTGCTTTGCAGTACCGAGATTCGTCACTAGATGTCTGTAGTCATTGTCAAGTACCGAATTTGAATTTAAGAATTATCGCCTTATACAAAGTGGGGCTTATTAGGTTTTAAAAAAACTCGCTTTCATTTCATTTTTCTCAACAGTCAGATAAATTTTATCTTAAGAATAAATCTGACAGTTTGACTTATTTTCTTATAGTTTGTTTATTCTCTGTAATTGTTTGAAGGTTGTTTTTTCTTTAAAATTGGCAAATTTGTTAGTGAGGTCTAGACAAAAAGGCTACGGTCATTACACTATTATATATTATGTCTGCACTCTACATTTTGGTTTATTTTATGATCGATGTAACTAGTTTACGACATAAGTGGTTGACTTTTATAGGTACCATAGTACCTATAAAATTCAATTCATATTTCTATTAATATTTTTAATATTTCTGCGAAAGCCCAGCTAGTGACAGACCACACCTTTTCCCGCTTTCGCCCAATTAGAGATAATATGCACTTGAAACATAGACATGAACATTGAGACACAAACATAAATAAAAGAAAAAAAAGAAAACAAACCATAAAAACCATACCATTTAAACATAGAGCAATAAAGAAAAAGATACGAAATGTCAATCTGTAACTAAACTACGAAACTTGCTTCTTTTTTTTACATATTTGAATTGAAGTTAAGTATTTACTTATCAATAGCGCTGCGCAAGTAACACAAGCCCCTATCACGCCGATAAACTACAAAAAACTGTCGTTAGAAACATTTCATACCTTCATACAGTGCCGATAAACGCGCCTAGCGCATTCGCTGAGATTTGTATGGCGGCATTGGACAAGACATCGTGAGAAATTGGGGAGCCAGTGAAGAAAGTGATAATAAATAACTAAATTTATAGACCCGACAGAACGTCAACAGCTTTGTGTCGGAGATATGAAAATATTATAGTGAATAGAATGGATAGTTATAAATTGTTGTTAGACATTTTTTATTCCAAATTATTATATTTTTTGGAAAGTTGAAACTAATTTAATATAGCAATCCTATAATACATTGTCTAACCTAAACGGAAGGTATGGGTACTAAATGACTTCTTGTCAACCATAATAATTCAAAGGTGCAACGCTGGTCTTGCCAATTAAAAAATCAGCTCGCAATCAAGTGAGCAAAGCACGCGCCTAGTGTGAGTGTCACACTTCTTTATATCATTATATTAATACGCACACGACTTAAATACGCTTCGTGCATGCTATTGGTCAAAAAGCGATTATCGCCTTAAAGGAGAGCATGCTTAAATTTGGCCGATAGTACCTTCTTGTATGTTTTCTACAATCGGAAAGTTTTTAAGTTCAATAATAGAGTTGGAGTTTTATTTATTAGTAGATTTATTTAGAGAATTACAGGACCTGTCAGTTCGGCGACTTTTGGAGTAAGCCTATGAGCAGCAATGGACGTATTTTGGCAATAATGATGATGATGATGATGTTATTGAGAAGTATACGATATGAAATATTGTAACTGTCGACTGAATAAACTACAAGCCTGCTTATTTTACCATGCATTAACATAATAAAAGTTACTTAAAATTTATAAAAGTTTTTAAACATGACAATTTCAGTACCTACACCAAGCCTTTATACTCAGTTTCATTATAATCCAAATTGGGATCCAGACGAGCTTTTTATTGGAACCTAAGGTCCGCACTCAGTTAAGTAGGTACACGTCAGGTATAAAGAATCCGTCCATCATAGGTACTTGTTGGTCCTTCAGTACATTGTGTTAGATAACGGCGGACTTACCTGTCCTGTAATTCCTAAAATAATGGAGGACTCTTATTATGTCAGCTATGCAGTAAATTATTGCTGCCGTTTATGTCTTAATAAGATTTCGGGTAGATGTCGTAATTTCTTTATTATGACAAGCCGTGTGCCCGATGCGAATCCTCATCGGAAAATTCTCAGGAGCGTTAGGGGATGACTTTCCTAAAAACGATGATAAAACTTACTTTTATTTATATACAGGACTCTAAGGGCCGCTTTTTCAATCCTCAGTTAAGTCGTCGCCGCATGGCTATTTAGCGTATAATTTTTTATTATTTTTTATTTACACACATTCGTTTTCTACCATTACAGTGTCCCAATTCGGTAGTGCAGTTAATTCAATTCATTCATTCAAAAATATCTAGCAGTTTCTGTTTATCAGAAGAATAAATATTTTAATTTTTTCAATCGTGTATAATATAAAGCTTAATAGCTATCAGTGGTATTTGCAAGCCAACTTCACAATAAAATATTAAACATGTTAGACAAGAATAGCAACAAAACGTGTAAAAAACGCGTAAATCGCAAATTGTTACATAAAAAGTGCCCGTTGCATAGAATCGCGGGGTGAGTAGTAGTTGTAACATTGGTAGCACACTAATATGGGAACAAAAAAATAAATAAGACGAGGTTATTATCTAATTTCATTATTGCAGGTAAAAATGGGCAAGGAAGGGATGAAACCTAGCAATTGTTTTTAACAAAAAATACTTACTTTTCTGTTTCGTGTTTAATTTTATCCTAAGCCAAAGTATGTTATGGTACGGTATGGATATGGTATATTTTTTTCAAACGAATATTTCTTCAAAATTCACTGTCGTCAAATGTGTTAAATTTATCAGGCCCCCCAACTAGCAAAAACGTCGTATAATTCCAGTATAATAAGACTTCATGTTATATAACGGTTATATAGTGGTATTTAGCTAACAAAGACGTTATTTAGACGTTTATCATACGACAATTCATTTGCGTGACTGTAATGTCTTATTATATTAGTTGTGTAAACGTTGAGCGCCTTTTTTGAGTAAACGTTGAGCGCCTTTGTTGAGTAAACGTTGTCATTACTAACTTATACGACGTCGTATAATGGTGTCAGTGCATATGTTGACAAATGTTTTCAGGACTAACCTATAGCACGTCGTATAATGGTTTTCGCCATGAATTTTGTTGGACAATGTATTGGTCATATGGACGTTTGAGCATGACTTAACAGTATATAACTATAACAAAACTATTTTGGTCGTTTGGTGCACTAAGACGGGTTTCCGACTAAAATGTTGCATTTCATCGGTTTCAAGTTATGTTACTTAAACTAGACTAATCTAATCTAACTACAGAAATCATTTATAGATCAAACACACTTTAATATTAAACTATTGAAATTGGTTTTGTCAAACAAAAATAATTAAATCAAAAAGTAGGGAATAATCAGAGAACCCTAAAGTCGACTTAATATGACCGATGCGTCATGGTCTCAAGGAAAAGTCTATACGACCATTTTGTTATATAAGTGTATTATAGAGGCTGCCATATAACTTAGACAAGAGGGCTGGAGCTTTAATATGAAAACATATTTGTAATTATTAACCAAAACGTTGTCATAAAACTAAAGTTCCCTGAAAGATTTACACCACTACTATTTTACCACTCTTAATTCAATAATGAAGGTACGGTTTAACCTGTGAATCAAAACGGTTGTCGTTAAATCGTTGTTTGACACTAGTACAATGTTTCAGTCATTTGACAACGTCATTATTACTGCTATGTGACATAAGCGATCACTTAGGGGTCTCATCATAACCAGTATTGGACCGTAAAGTCGGTCTTTGTACTTCTATTTAACTTGTATATAACGGTCAGCGAAGATTATCTGACTTCTAAAAAACTACTAAACGATAATATTGTCATGGAATTTGGGCCTAATTCGCTTTTTATTAACTATAAAGTTAATTAGCTCCAAATAAGTCCTATTAAAACAGCACATGTACATAACATGGTTGACCTGTTTATACTGCGAGTACTTTATTTATTTATTGATATATTCTTTATTGGTATGTGACGCTTAGAGCGGTTTCAATGTGTTGTTCTAGCCTAAATATTAGAATATTGAATATTCACGTATTTTGAAACACGCGTGAGGTCAGGTAATGTATAAATTAATGACATCACTCATTATAAAAAAAAACCCAAGGCGGCTAGTACACACCTACTGCATATCACACCATGTCCCCTCGACTCATTAAACCGTGTAAACCAATTCTTCGCAACTATTGGAAAAACACTTGCGGAGGAAATAATAACCCTGACTGGACAATCATCTAGACCTGTCACTACCTTAAGTTCACCAACCCAAATTAATTCATGCGTGTTGCTGGAGACAGATCCGGCAGAAGTGGATAGTATACTTCGGTCGCTTGACTCAGGAAGTGCTTCGGGATGGGATCGCATACCTGTGGGTCTCCTTAAATTATCTCGAGAACTTGTTATTCCTCTTATTAGCCAGTTAACTAATCTGTGTTTTGAAAAGGGGCATATTTCCTGACGCGTTAAATCTATTATTACGCCTGTGCACAAGGATGGGGACAGGGGCGATGTCAACAAGTACCGGCCGATATCTGTCTTACCATCCCTTTCGAAAATAGCGGAAAAAATATTAAATAAAAGACTAGTAAGTTATTTAAATAAATACAACATTATTTCCGATGCTCAATACGGTTTTAGACAGGGACGATAAACTCAGGATGCAGTTATTGACTTAGATCACTGTCAAAGTGGACAAGGGTTACAAATGCGTCACGGTGTTCCTAGACCTGAAAAACGCTTTTGATACCGTATCTGTCCCCATCCTTGTGCAGAGGCTTAAGGCTATAGGAATAAGAGGTAAGGCTCTCGCCCTCTTTGACAGTTACCTCCGAGGTAGGAGACCGGAGGTTAAAATAGGTGACTCGCATATTGAGGAGGAAGACATTGTATTTGGTGTCCTGCAGGGATCGGTCCTCGGCCCACCACTGTTCCTAGTGTATATTAACGAACTCTGCAACATACGAAACGGTGGGGGAAACATCTTCTCCTACGCGGACGACACGGCCATTGTCTACTTTGGAGACACGTGGGAAGCTGCGTGCAATAATGCCGAGCAAGGATTAGTAGCTATAGACAGATGGCTCAAAGCCAATCTACTAACCCTTAGTGTTCCTAAAACCAACTACATTTGTATTTGTCCTAGTATAAGGTCTAAGCCAGGCCATAATTTTAAAATCCGAATCCACACGTGTGCGGACCACATGGACCAAAATTTTGATTGTCAAGCCATTAAACATGTAACGTCCACAAGATATCTGGGAGTTATAGTTGACGAGTGTTTAACTTGGCATTCGCATATTGAAATTGTCACGTCACGGGTGAGAAGATTGATATGGATATTTAAAAATCTAAGATATGTGATGCCTCCGAAGACACCAAATAGCATCTACATTGCGCTCACACAATCCGTTATTACATACTGTTTACCAGTCTGGGGAGGAACCACTATAACAAAATTCCTTGAGTTTGAAAGAGCCCAAACGTCACTAATAAAAGTTATGTACTATAAACCATACAGATATCCCACAGTCGATCTAAATACAATCAGTAGCTTACTTTCAGTAAGAAAACTATATTTCTTAGTCACTACCCTATATTTACAAAGTCTATTCCATTTAACCAAGACAGCCAGGAGAAAAGACGAAAGGATATAATAGCTTAATCCCCAAGGGTACAACTGCCTTTGCACGACGTCATTATGCAATCCAATCAACCTTCATTTACAATAAAATAAATGTAAGTTAAGGTTCCACCATGAGGTCTCACAAAAATAATAACGAAGTGGCTAAAAACCTTAACATACGAGGAAGCTGAGCAAGTTTTAGCTAGACTTGGTTAAACAATTTCTTTTGACTTTCCTTCTTATCAAAAATGTAAGTACTCATCTAGTATATTCTATAAATTGCGCTTTGAGCACATCGGCACTGAAAGAAGACATACAAATTCACATACACAAACACATACACACACATACCCACACACACAACAACACAAACCCTGTGAAATAGACGCACATACAGTTTCACATAGGCATGCAATTACAGTTACACAAGGAGCTGCAAATTAGTTAATAAGTCATTTAATGTTATCTTTTCTTCCTATATTTTTTTTTTAGTCACCTATTGTAAACAATCGTCTCATAATTGTTAAAAATTAAGAGTCCCAACACAAGTATTATCAATTACTTACTGGGGATGTCTCATTTATAATCCATGTTACTGTTTTGGGACAAATAAACAATTTTCAATTTCAATACAGGAGCGACTAATTTATTTATGCTTGATAATTGATTAACCATGAAGAAGTAACTATTAATAATAACAAGCAACTAAGATCATAAGGAATAATTATTTGTACCCATGAGGATGGCATAATCAGTTTGTGACTAAACTGTTTTTTTTTGTTTAAACAACATACACATAACATCACGTCTTGTTTCCCCGAAGGGTTGGGCAGAGGTGTACCTATAGTACACCTACATTTCGCCAGTTATGTTTAAGTCCCATGTAATAGGGGGCGAGCCTATTGCCATCTACCGGGCACAAATCCAGACTTTAGGCTGCTACTGAGAAATTCCAGATAGAAAAACCCAATAACACGTTGCCCGACCTGGGAATCGAACCCAGGACCTCATGCTCAGCAGTAGCGATTGCGACCACTAGACCAACGAAGCAACAATAATTTTGTTATTCCGAGAAAATGGAACAACAAGCAACATATAACTTTAGATGTAGTAAATCTATCTTGTATGAGTCTATTATCCAAAAGACAGTACTTACATACCGCGACCATTCGCTTCCGTATTTGTTTTGCAAACATTAGTTGTGCGAGGTTGCGTAATTAAAGCTCGCAGAATTAATATGCGTTCATTTAGGTATACATAATGTTTATCTAAATGAACGCATATTTCTACCTTTGATTTACGCCTTTTCATTTACTCGAAGGTGAGTGTTCATCATTTAGAAACTTCATTTCGCATGCATCACATCCGGAGCTTACCGACAAAACCAATTTCACACAAATAAAGCAACGAGTTATTGCAACAAAATTTTATTATTCGATATTTACAGGGAATAAATTCGGAGGGCAAGAACAATTAATTTAGGACATTATTAAACAGTACGTTCTATATTACAAAACATATTCTGTAACACCTTCTTACTGAACACTTGACGTTTTGAAACTCCATTATCTATCTTTATTAATTTTATGTCAGGCAAGGAAAGGCTGGCTGAAAGGCAGCTAAGTTATATGTTTATAGTATAGTAAATATTAGTAGGTTTTTGGCACAAATGCATAATTGGACATGCTAAGATAATTTTACGTAAGCTTAAAATTTCCAAGATACCTATTTTACATTTTAAACATTAAATTAGGAGTTATGTGTAGGTACTTATGCAATATTCCTCGTAATTTGCAGTACATATACTTATTTATAATTACACTATAGTTTGGTTAAGTAACTCATATACAAAAAGTAAGGTAGTGGACATAGATAAGGTTAGAAGCATGTGACCGCGTTGAAGTAACATCGGAGGACGCGCCCGCGGCCTTTGCCGCTGCCACGCCGCTGCAGCGCGCTCTGTAAATAAACGATAAAGTTGATCTATGTCGCAAACTTCGTTCACCCTATCATAGACTTTACTTGGAAAATAGAAGCTAATCTTATGTTATGGACAATCAATATAGATAATTTGCATGTAAACTTAAGGATGGACAATTAAAAGTATTATTCCTTCTACAGGCATTTGGAGGATGAACATAACATAACATCACGCCTTGTTTCCCCGAAGGGTTAGGCAGAGGTGTACCTGTAAAACCCACATTTCGCCAGTTATGTTTAAGTCCCATGTAATAGGGGGCGAGCCTATTGCCATCAACCGGGCACAAATCCTGACTCCGGGCTGCCACTGAGAAATTCCAGATAGAAAAACTCAATATCACTTTGCCCGACCTGGGAATCGAACCCAGGACCTCATGCTCAGCAGTAGCGATTGCGACCACTAGACCAACGAGTCAATTAAAATTATAATATCATGTCAGCTGAGACAACAAGTTCAAACAACTCCTTTACAATAATTTTGTCTAATCACGTACACGTTCGGTCGATGGGCTCAACCACAGGACTTCGCCCCCGACTCCCTATGGACAGAAAACGAAGTCACATTTGTAGGCATCAACGATGCTTGAACTTGCTCGGACATGTTGTTCACAAGATAGTAATTTGATGATTAAAACCCTTTGTGTTCGTCGTAACTTTCAATTAATTGGCCCCTACGTTGACATTACGCCTTTTGATGTGTTGTTGTTGTTCAAGTGTTTAAGAAAATAGTTTACGGAGACAAGGTGCTATTTAAGGAAATAGTACGCTAATTCGGTAGTAAATCACGTGTATTCTGACCACCGCACCCTACAAAATCGGAAAAAGGCTACGCGGATACTACGAATATGACCACGTAATACGTAGTACATAATGACAAACACAACATTAAGAGTTAAACTAGGAACAACCGCTTCATTTTTACTTATTCCTATTCTGAATAAAGGCAACTAATTCTTGATTAAAGTAGTTCATACGCAAAAGCCGTAGCGAGGCTACGCGGGTTGTACGAATTCGTCAATGCACGTTACGTAGCGTATTATAAACAAATATTACAGCCCATGCTTTTAAATTTTCTCGAAATTACGTAGTACGTAGTTATAATTTCGTAGTAATGCATTAATGTCATTCTACGAATTCGTAGCAAGCCTACGTCGCTGCTACGAAAACGGCTACGCATGCTACGTTGTGCGTAGCACATTACGATTTTCTGTCTACGCGTGTTATTTTTGTCGAGTTTCTGATTAAATAAGTAATCCTTTTAGACCCATTTTTTATTTCTTAATGTCCAATGAAATAGTTAAACGAATTCATGTTAACGATGTTTTCGGAGCACATTTGAGTATTGCTTTGCTAATATCAGTTTTTCTTAAGGTCATATTGGTACTAAAATGTATTGAAATAAGAAAGTCCCGTTAAATTGAGTTACACGTCTCATCACGTGCAGATAAAAACGTATTTCTGCGACCTTCAATTTATGGTCAAAATCGCCTACAGCGACCCCGCTGGGATTCAGGTTATAATGCCAAAGATATGAAAATTGGTGTGGTATATGAAATAGGCGTGTGATATATGGGTTCTTGAGTATTTTGTGGTTATTCTGTGGAAAGGGGTTTATTATTCCTTACGTCGTTACGTATCAACACCGTTCTACACATAAATTAAAAAGTTTTGACACTACGGCCGACGGATTTCTGAAAGTGCTTCATAACTCTTAGTTTTTGCGTTTGAAATCTTACCTACGATACCGGAATAATTCCTAAAGTGGAGATTTTTATTAAAAAAATAGGCAGTTTAGGAAACTCGTCTTTCTGCACCGTTCCGGTACTTTTATGTTTGAGTTGATTTTACCCAAAATTAAGAATAAATACAAAATCCAGTAGTAGTTCTAACCAGATCGTTCATCTCATAGTCAGCCAGCCGGAGCGGCGCCGTCCTCGGTCCGTTGGAGTCGACGCGCTCGCCGTACGCTCGCGGCGGCCCGTTGTCTTCGTGCAGCGCTTTCTGCAGCGCCACCAACAGCCGATCCAGCACTAAAGCTGCTCGTTTCTGGGGGACCTCTTCCTGTGACACAGAAAGTATAAGGTATAGATATTGTACTCTGTAGTGAAGATACAGAAAGAAAAGTTTGGTTTGACAAAAACAAGCAAGACAAAAAATCTGCCAGCAAAAGTCAATATTTTATCACGAGCCTTCTAATCTGGCAGTTTGAGTAAGATATACGGCCTAGCCAAACGTACTTTTTTCGGTATTGTTCGACAAATCGTTGAGTTCTGAGTTAGGCTGCACGATTGCTGACTATGTGGTTATTTCCTCAAAAGACCATTTCAGACACCAATGTACATGGTCTGCACATGATCTGAACTAGATTATGTCTGGACTTCACGTTACAAAGAAAGGAAATGCCGTTCTCATCTATAGTTTAAAAATATAATTGACGTGTAAAAGTGTAAGTAAGAAGTGTTTGGTACAAACCTACTTACAGTTTATGAAGTTTCACAACACTCACTCATTTTACAACAGTTGATGCATAATGAGTGTGTGTTTAAAAACCAAGCCGTAGGAGAGGTTCTTAATAGTATCACAGTACCTATCACACGAGTGCTTCAATACCTAGTTGCTGTTTGCTGATGACCTCAAGCTGTCGCTGGGGATAAAAAAAGTGGAGTACTGTGACAGTCTTCAGAGAGACATAGACAGAGTGGTAGCCTGGAGCAAGGATAACATCTTGCAGTTCAACAGGTCAAAGTGCGTAACAATCTCTTTCTTTCGCGCGCGCACTCCTATTCTATATACATACAATATAGACGGGTTACCATCGGCTAAGGCTAAGGAAGTTGGGGTCTTAGGGGTGAAGTTCAACACTGGGTTAACGTTTCGTGATCACGTCACAAGCAGAAAGCCTACCGTAATTTAGGTTTTATGCTCCGTATGGTGCGTGGTTTTAATAACATAAAAGCGGTTATCGCATTACATAATGCTTTAGTTAGAAGTCACTTAGAATGTAACGCAGTCATTTGGGTTCCACATGAATATATATTTATAGGCTCATGCTGGAGAGAGTACAGAACAAGTTTGTGAGGTACTTGTACTTACGCTTGTATGGTGTATACCCACTTTATCCGCTTATGTACCCGACTTTATTTATTTTGGGTATGGTTGGATAAAACGTACTGAGGGTTAAGAGGGATCTCGCACTCACCTCGTACATATTCAAAGTACTTAGAGGGAAGGTACATAATGCGACCATATTAGGGCACATAGGTTTGTGTGTTCCGGACAGGTACGTGTGGCGATGACGAAAGCCCCGGCTGCTGGAAGAGCCGCGCGCTCGGACCAATCTTCTAAGTGAGGCGCCATTGACGCGTGCACTGCGCACTCTCAACCTCATAGCTAGTGACACGGAGCTTTTCTATTGTTCTCTGAATGAGTTCACAAAGAATGCATTGTTTGTTATAACTTATAAAATGTAATTATAATAATAAGTTAGGATATATACACTATCGCAATAGGTTACCCTGTAATTATAGATGTAAGTTGGATAATAAATAAATAAATTAAATAAATAAATAGTTATTTACAGTCTCTCACAGTACTTTATCTACTCTCATACATTGAAATTGGACCTACTAAATAAAATACATGCTTTCACATTCACTGATATCAGACCTTTTTAGGCATGAATAAAAAAACACGATATTCAGTACATTAAAACGTATGAATAGCGCGAAAACTCAGCACATCACCGCGCATGCGCTTATTAAGCGAGCGCTGCCACAGACAAGTAAAAATTGGAACCAAAACTCTTTTGTAATGCTGTAAAAATGGCGCGCCCAGCATGTGCGTTCCATTAGAAAATAATAATTGTTGGAAACTCCTTGGTAATATTAACTTGTTGGATTTGCCCGGCATCGTATCGGTATTTTTATGTTAAAGTATTAATCAAATTTTTTTTTATTGCATATTTAAATGTAGACATTTAACATTATTGTAACACAATAAGCGGTCTTATCGCAACGGTATTGTGTTTATAAGTTATGTCACTTTAGAGTCATTGAAGTAAATTCGAATTTTACGACTTGAGAGTATATAAATCATTTATCATTATCATTAATCCAATATTGTAAGTGCAAAGAGGAAGTTTCCATCGTCTTATACTATGACGTTATAAGGCTACAAAAAAATTAAATTTTCATAATCGCAAAGCTTGGCAGATGGATTGGGGATAGGAGTTTTTTCATCAGTCAAGAAGATGCTGTCCTCCTCTTGTTGCACATCCTCGACACTTTTACATCACTCACGGTCAATTTTGTCTAATTCTATTGTTGCTATCGCCTGTGGTACATATGGAGATCCCTGTTGAGCAGTAGATGTAATTGAGTCTATTTGTTATTCTCTTGCCAAGAATAGGAGTTCGTGTCTAACTCTTATTTCTTTTATTTGATTTCGTTAACTGATTTTAAAGTAATGTCACGGAATATGTTTAGTACACGTGTCTACACAGGTACGCGCCTATAATAGTAGATTATTGCATCGAGCACAAAGTAATTTATTGTTACACCGAGTGCCTGATTTAGAGCCCGAGCGTTATCGAGGGCTCTAATCTAACAGGCACGAGGGCAATATAAATTACTTAAGGCGAGGTGCATAATCTGCTTTTCTTTCAACTATTACCTATAGGAATAGTAGATAAAAGAAACTCATATCAAACAGTTAAAATAGAAGTTTAATTATTGAAATTAAAAGTTATACTTGAGCAATTATTAAACGTAAGGTTAAGAGTTTTGTTGGATAAATTTATATTTAAATTTGGAACAAGTAGGATAGAAACGAATAATACGTACGTAAAAAAAAAGTATTGATATCGGCTGGCTGAATAGAGCTAATCCATTGAGATTGGCACTTTTTAGTGCGATAAAAAAACTGTGCAATAATGAAATTTCACACATTTTTATTGCTCTAGAGTTTGTACTGAGCTTTGTACTGAGTTTTTAGTGTGATTGTGATTGTGATGAAATTAAAGCATAGTTGGAAGACATTTTTTTATGTCATTGATGTCGGGATAAAACACAAAGTGCTTATCAGTCGAATTTTTTGAATAAAACATCACAAGCGGTGATTCGATTATTGGATGATACATAAGAGTGAAATTTCAAGGACGTGTCACGTTTATGCACATTTCGTTACCTGAGAGCGGAGAAAGTTATATAACTCTCTCTGTCTCTCACACTAAATCTCTCTTATTCTTTATTTTTTATGAAGTTTCACTTCTATCACGTGCACAGTTCTGCACACTCTTTTTTTTAAATGAATTGCTATGTACTGATTCTTTGAAAGTAACTACTAAAGAAGTGGAAATGCATATCAACCAATATAATTTCACCTTCAATACATATCAATTTGCGTCGTTAGTTAATTATCATCATAAAATATGTATGTGTTTCTGATAACTTCCTAAGGAGTTCTACATCAAGCATTTAATTATTTCGCAAGCACTTCACGTATGTCTTCTCATCAGTTTGCGTAAAACTTAGCACGCGTTCCTAACAAAGTAAACCGTAAAATTAGCAGTTAAGTCATGTGAATTTGTTAATATATCAAACAAATTAATGTTTCATCGACCGTAATTTATTTATTTATTTATGAACTATGGATGACTTACAGCTAGAATTTACAGAATAAAAAAATGCATATGAGACTGACAGCCAATTACAATTCATCACTTCTAAAAACGGAATGGAAAGAAAGACACAACTTACAAAAAATAGAAGAAAAAAAAAGCAGTATAACATTCAGGAGTTCTTTAACAAAATTCATATTTCATATTATACAATAATAAAAACCTAAAAATACAAAATCTTAATTAAAAATTAAAAAAGCCAAGGCTCAGACACTTTCTGGCCGAGGGCACACCTGTCAAGAATGGATTAAAATCATGCTGTTTACACATCCTATTAAAGTTTCTCGTTGTACGCACTATAAATGAATTTTGCCTATAATTCGTTGAGGTAAATGGAACCCGTAACGGTGCGTTCAATCGCTTCGACCTTCCCGGAACGTTAAAATAAAATTTGGATAGAATGTCAGAGTTATTAATAGAATTATTGAAAATTTGAAATAAAAAAATACTTGTATATATTTATTACATATTATATATTTAGCACACTATTTTTTTAAATGCCATCTACTGGACCGTATTTAGTTGTCGGATTTATAAAAAAAAACTATTGGACATGAACAGTCCGTTTTTATCAAAACTTTGTATTTTGATCTTGTACTCGAAATTATAATCATTTTATGCTATTTTCAAAGTAAGCTATTTATTTACCCGTCTAGTTTGTGTTCCTGTTTTTTTCTTTCTTTATAGCTTTTTATATTATTAACATGCAGATAAATTGTATTTAACTATTTACGAGTTGAATATAAGTATAATATTATAATTGCAAAACGATGAGTACTTCCTAAAATATAAAATTCCAAAAGTGTAAGGTTTTTATTAAGATTAGTCCGAGCGATTCCGAGAAATGACTCGTATCTGTTTCTTATTGAAATTCAATGGCCACAACTTTGTTATTTGCTTTAAAATTCCTGAAATGTATACTTCTTGTACGGCTTACAAGTCATTTTCTACTGTTCATTCAGGCTATTGTGATAAGCAAAAATAACTGTCAAAAATTTTCAAATTAACAATCAAAGTAGTGCCTGCAGGTGTCAATAACTTGACTGGGATGAAGAGTGAAGAGAAGAAAAGTTAAAACTGAACTTACCGTGTAGTCGTCGTACAAAGCGGGAGCCGCGAGCGCGCTCGTCAGAGCCAGTAGCAACAGTGCCGCGGGACTGCACATCATCGCTGGATGGTCATCACACTCGGGACAAACCTGTTGAAGAAATAATGTAATAAGTATATATACCTCGGGTTGATTTTCATGTTTTTTTTTAAATGCCAAATGGGCATGCTTTTGGTTGAGTTTCTATGATGGTACAAGCGTGCCCAGAAGATGACTGTTCACTCGCTTTGAAAGCAGACGGGTTAAATGTGGAAGGGAACACAGCCGCTGGCAGAGGGTTCCATACTTTCCCCCCCGGTGGGTTCCCGCATTAACGAGGCGGGGGGCTCAGTAACCGTGGTTTAAGCCCGACGGTGAAGCCAAGAAGAACCCGAGGAGGGGCCGCTCCTCAGGGCTTTTGCCGCAAAACCGACGACGCGACGTAGCGGCCAAGAGGCTGGAGCGGGAGAGGAGTGGCGGTATTGCGGTGCTCCGCTCTCCCTACTTTCTTCTCGTCTCCTTAACGGGGTCGCCACCGTTTGATGGCGGACGCGGTGGGGCCGCTGGCGGAAGAGGAGTGTCGGTATGTTGTTGGCCGCTCTCCCTATCCTTTGCGGCCGAAAAGTGGTTGACGATGGAGCCATTTAGCTGACTCGTCGCAGGGGTTGGTCGGAGTCGGAGGGTGGACAACGCCCTCTTCCAGCCCCCAGAAATGGGTCCAAGGACGGTGGACTCGGGGACGTCCGCCACCCCCCACACATCAGGACCCGAGGTGTTCATTATTGTTAGAAAGACACTATTGCTCTACAAACCAGAACTATTGCTCTACAAAGCACGACGGCACGGTTGGCGCCGTGGTTGAGCGATCGGCTGCTGCGCTGCGTGTCGCGGGTTCGATTCCCGCACGGAACAAATATTTGTATAACTTACAAATGGTTGTTCCGGGTCTGTTTGTCTTGTGTATGTGAGTTTTCATGTTTGTGAATGCACCCACGATACAGGAGTAATTAGTGTGGGGCAAAGTTTTTAAAATAAAATAAAGCCGAACTATTGCTCTACAAAGCCGAACTATATCTCTTTATTTGCTTTCGGAAACGTGCTGAAAAAACAAACTCATCCATAACCCGACAGTTGTCTCTTATTAGGATATTGTGAGGTAAATTACTGTTAAAAGTTCCCACTTGGGATCAAATATTGTTTCGGCCGACTCGCAATTAAATATTTTCCTAATGCTTTAGAGATCAAAAGTCAGTACTTTTAATTTGTTAAGTTTTTTAACCGATTTGATCGAGGTACACAAACACAATTCGCGCATTGCTCGCTCACAAACGGCTGTCATCATGATATTTCACATGCAGATTGGTGAAGAAAATAAAAGATTACCGCGGCCAGGACGTGGATTCGTTGAGGCACCATACAATGGTCTCCAAATTGGCGCCAACAAATCCCGTGACTTCAAGAGAAATCAATAGGGAATGTGTTGTCGTCTGTGAGATATTTTTAAATACCGAGGGTCATGCTTTTGTGGATTCTGGCATTTGCATGATACTTGATTATAAATGCTGCTAGTTTACTACATTTTGGTTGGGTTTGGTTAACAAGCTTCGTAATTAACATAGCCAACTCTTAACATTAATGATCGTGATATAAGAGTTTATAACATACTTGCTTTTTGCACATAATATGAATGCTCATATCTCAGACAGCCTCTGAAGGGAATTTGTAAACCTCCAACATGTTCTTCGACTAGATCTTTGGAAAATTCTATAGATTCATTAGTTCAGCAGGTCAAGTTTAACTCAAAGAACGCTATATTAAAACTAACTAGTTACTGAGAAAAGAAGATCAATAATATAATCATTAAAACTTCTGTTAACCTTTCCGTTAATTTGTAACCCTCAGAAATGAAAATAATAAAAGTATCGATATCAATTTGATGGGCGTTAAAGCGTTGATCCTCTTTGCCTCGAGTTAAAGCTGCTTGATGAGCGGATGACAAGTTACGTATTTCTTCTTGAACGAGGATAATAATCGCTTCGATTCGCACAATGTTTATCTCTTACTGACATCTGCGGATACATTATCAATTACATGGGTGAAATTAAGTATATATGCAGACGTCTATACGGTAAAGTAGAGATCTCTTTCGGAAATTTTAACTTTTGCTTAGTATTTTTTAAATTTGGCTAATATAATTACCATTAGCCGAATAAGTTAATAGCACCTCTCTCTCCAAGAAACAACTGTATTCAATTAGAGAGGTGTTTATATAAATATACATAGTATATTATTTTTTTACTTGATTTTATGTATCTCAATTTCTGTTTTTGTTTTAAATGTTGCACCGCACTGGATAAAGTATAACATTCAATCGCTCTCTATAGAATGTCACAGATATTAGTAGCAATAGGCAGCATAATAATAGTATCTATGATGTACATTTTACCAAGTCACATCTGGTTTGAAGTTCAATTAAAGTTTGCGTTTTCCTGTTTGTAAAGTAATCATAACGATCTACATAAGTACCTCGTACCTAGTCATACAAGCTTGGGTTAGTGCTTTATCAAATAATTATATTTGTAACAAAAAATGACAGCAATTTCCATCAATTGTCACTACCCGTAAATCTTCACACAGCAATATAAATCCATACTTTTAATAAATTAAAGAAAATTGATATTACTATTTACAACCCGTCTAACGAACAGCTAAGAATAAAATCGGTGTTACAATATTGTCCCTCTATTATATTGGCATGAAAATTATGAATAGAAACTATTTATGTAAAGACTTCATTCATAAAACCGTTAACACGAATTATAAATAAAAATAATAATCACCAGAATGAGGGAAACTCTTTACCCATGGAATATTTAAATGCTCTACTTATTTACTTATTGAATGGGTTACTTATTTTAGAACACTATATATCTACGTACAATGTATTTGTAACATACTGGTATTAAAGTTCTAGTGTATTAGCAACAAGTAAAACGTTTGATTTGGGGCACTGACTTAGAATTTTTAACTTCTTTATAAGACAGTTTTTTTTTTGTTTTGGTACCGTATAAAATATTAAATTTTCATAATACCTGTTCACTCCGTTAGCTGAAATAAAATATTTATGTATTTAAAGGTAATTTGTTGTGCAAATAATTTTATAATGTAAATGTGCTGGTTTGAATATATTGTCTTGTTATTTAAAAAAGTTAGCATGACAAAGCTTTGAATTTACAAATATGAACATTACAATAGATCACTAAGCTCTTTATAAACTTTTTTTATCTTTTAAATTTACCAACCATAAAAAGTAACAATACAAACACTCGTTTGTACATTAAAGTTCTCACTGTAATATTGTTTATAAAATAACGAACTAATCAAAACCTAGGTATTAATTTAATGGAAAATAAGTTACAAATACTCACAAAATATTAAAAAAACGCGCGCGATTTATTAACAACTTCGTCAGCAAACTGCAATATTTTCACTTTTTATCAAGTTTATTTATTAAATTTTCTCTTACAACAGTTTGGTCTGTAAGCGGAGGCAGTAGCGGAGCGCGAAAGCTCTACTGATAATATAGGGCGATAAACGCGCCGCCGAAGCCTTTATACGCCCGCCCAATGTGTACACCTACACACGACTGTTTGTTTTGAAAATATTATAAGAGCTTATTAATGAACGTACTAGTGGATGGCTTGATCAACATGTCATTATTAAGGTTAAAAAAGGGTACAGAAATTCCCTTCAACACTTCTCTATGTAATAACTCAGAATGCAATTATTCATTTGAGCTTTAGTCATCAGCGATGAAAATGAAAATTGAAACTAAGTTTTATTCATAGCCCCGTGAGTTGAGTAGGTAAACGAGAATCAATTGTATGAGGAGATTAATATTTATGTACTTACATACCTAATGTAACCAACTTTAAATTCACAACTTTTTTGTTCGTATTTTTCCACGAAACACCTTAAGCATTTCGGGGAACTTATTTTGCCTAGATTTCATACACATAGTTTATTTAACATGAACCTAAGTTTATGTAGGCGAAGTAACTTCAACCCCATGACAAAATGACTGGTCATTGGAAAACCATTTATTAGGTATGTTTACAAAGACCGTCCCATCAATAAAACCCAGTGGGATACATAGCACATTGGTTGGACATTCACACAAGGCGTACGTTTGTGTTCGTGTGCTGTCCCGACCATGCTTCTTTTTATAGTGAGTCTTTATTTGGAGCGGCAATTATCACGGCAGCAGACATGTTTTTATAGAAAGCGCCCGAAACTCTGTTTTGGATGGTGTATGGATAGAATCTTTCATTCAGAAATAATGTCGTAGCGTAGTCCAAAGTAATCAGATCTCTTAATCCTCCTCCGCAAACGCCTCCGTTCATATACATGTACGTACCTATTTCAGGAACTGGGTTAATTGCGGCTTTGTCTACCTGTAAGTTGAAGCTATATAATATGTTTAAGTAATTGTGGACACAGCTATCTTAGAAGATGCCTAAGGGTAGGTACACGTAGTAGACGACTCCTGGAGTAGACCCGCATATCCGCAGGCGTAGTGTGCAGCTAGATGGAACCGAAGCCCTTAAAAGTATGACTGGGACAGACTAGATACGGACGGCGGAGGACAGGGTATTGTGGCGCTGCCTAGGAAAAGGCCTATATATATAACAAGTTGCCAAAGTCGGTTACAGAACTTAGAGATGGAAAGTTCAAAACCCACATCAAACGTGTCCTTATCAAAAAAGCGTACTATAAAATTAAAGACTACGTCGAAGACAATAAAGTTTGGCAATAATTCCTTCTGCACATGTGGTTTCCCTGGTACCTCATAAACGGCATCACTATGTAAATTTCTAATAACTGCTCCCAAATAATGGTGTTTAATTTTATTTTTTTATTATTAGATATTGACTTTTACATAACTCTGACATAATATTTTCATTATTTGACATTATATACCAAAAATTTTTAATTAGTTTTTGATTTTACTTTATTAGATTATATTATATTTTGTAAATGTGAGAACGTCGTAGGCCTTGTGGATTGTAAATTTATAGACCATTGCCTATTTGTTTAACATATGGTACTTGTTGTCAGGCCTATACTGTCCTGCCATATCTATTAACACTGTAATTAAAAAAAACATTGTAAAAGACAAATATTTTTAAAAGAGTAACCATGGAGTTTCTTGCCGGCTCTTCTCCATAGGAAACGACCAATTGGAACCGTGCACCTAGAATCTGACGTTTCATAAGTGCCCATGTAGGTTTATGTGAAATAAAATATTTTGATTTGATTTTGATTTGATTTATGTCCAGCAGTAGCCTGCGGTTTACGCTGAGTTGATGAGTTGACGAGTAATACTGCATCATTGCAATGCAACGCGCACCTGAATAGTTCAATGACTATTTATTTATTTATTTATTTATACTTCACGCACATTTTGTACAGCGGCGGACTTAATGCCATAGGCATTCTCTACCAGTCAACCTTTGGGTGATGCAGAGACAAGCAGTGGTAGGTGCAATTTATAAAAAACCAAGGAATAAGTATTTAATCTAAGACATAGATATACATATATACCTAATTATATATAAATATAAGCACAAATAAATATACATAAATATATAATTATACTAAAACAAATAAAACAGCCAATGAGAAAACATTACCCTTAAGATGATACTGCCAGCTTCTTGCGAATGTGCTCACGAACTTTAACTTTAAAGGATAATCGGTTGGTTGCCACCCTGATTTCTTGGGGGAGTGCATTCCACAGAGAGATAGACTGAACGAAGAAGGAAGAGTGAATGAAGTCTGTGCGGTGAGTGGGACATTGAAGAAGACGATTGTGTGATGAACGAAGATTTCTGTTGTGGTTGGCGCAAATATACTGAAAGTGGGGGGCTAGATAACCAGGGGAGGAGGTAGAAACAAGAAATGAAAACAAGGTTGTCAGCACCCTTTGCTCTCTGCGCTGACGTATGGGCAACCACTTTAGAAGTGACCGATGCGCAGAGACATGGTCATATTTACGCAGATTGAAAACGAATCGAATGCAGTTATTGAGAAGACGGTCAAGTTTGTCGAGGAGATCTGCATTCAGGTCATAGTAGCACACATCACCATAATCGATGATAGGGAAAATTAAGGACTGCACAAGCATTGTCTTCGTACTCGATGGCAATATATTTTTCAACCGGTACAGAGCGCGCAACGTTCCGGTAACCTTCTGGCTTACCCGGGCGACTTGAGTACGCCAGTTCAGGGTACTATCAATGTGCAAGCCTAGGTCCTTTACGTCAGTGCTAAAAGGAACGATAATACCATTGAAGAGTACTGGTGGCAAGGTTTTACCATCCACTTTGCTAATACTACGAGACTATGGCATCTTCCTGGTTCAACCTTGACCCAACCCCCCCCCCCTCTGGGGATTGTATTCGTTTCAAATCAGTAATGGAGAATTCACTCAATAACCTAAAACCAAGTAATAAAAATATAACTTTACGTGGAGATTTTAATACTAAGAGAGCAAAGAAAGAAAAACTATTTATTCTGCACATTTGTGTTTTTTTTTGTAGTGTGAAAAATACACACATTCAAAGTAGCCAAAGGCATCGTTTTAAAATTTTAGATGTTACTCCATAGACCTAGTTTCACCAAACTTTTCATGAAATCGATAAAACTACATGATATTTCCAAACTTTTTGCGGAGCAGAAACCCAAAATATTAAAAGCTGCCTGCAGTACTAGACACAAACGATCGTAAGGAAGCAAGGCAAGCTATACGGACGCTTTTTCCAGTCCCTCAATGGGATTGATGTAGTTTTTTTGTCGTCTGTCTCCTGGCTGCGTTTCGGCGATCTTTTTGGGGAAACCAAAGTTAATGTCTGTGCGATTATGGATGAAGCTATCATGACAACCAATTCTCGAGAATGGGCACACCACATTGTACTATGATCGATCTATCATCACTGACAGAACCATTGTAGCTAATAAGCAACGCTGGTTCTGCTCTACAAGGTCGCATAAACTAATTAATTAGCATTCGAAATTATTGTTGGAGCTGCTGAAGATTGTAAAAACTATGTTTGCACTGTATAAATTCTATCTTTTAGTATTGCATAAATGTAAAGCACATGTATGAGCACTATGAACCTACTATAAAGCTACCATTTACTGGGTACGTCTTTCATTGACTTGAATGTGCCCTGGCGGCTGAGAGTATGTCACGCTCACTCAAATGTCTCTCCGGTGGCGTACCCTTCAAAATGGTTAAGCTGAATGATGCTGATCCATACGTCATGTTCGTGAACGGGTGCCGTCAGTGGGGACTGGTCATCTCTTGACTGCCACGGCCTATTTTAATTTCCGAATTGTTTTTTGATTTAGTTTTGTATGTTTTTCATTACGGACGCCTTTAACGTGCACTTTTTCTACATAGTTCGCACATACTTATATAATTTCAACATGACTGATGTAACTAATTTTATGTAACAATATTATTTAAAAGAGTGTCCATGGAGTTTCTTCTCCGTAGCTACCTACGCTTTGGAATGGGCAACTAGCTCCATCTTTTTGACTGACCGACCCCTTGACAATTCCAAAGTGCCTGTAATTGGTTTATTTGAAATAAATTCTTTGAGTTTGAAGCTTGATATTGTGGTGATAAATCGAGAGCGCCATGCAATGATTGTTGATATCGCTGTCCCTCATGGCGATAATCTCATGAAGCTGAAAAAGATAATAAAAAAACAAGTATCTTGACTTAGCACACGAGATTGTCGACATGTGGAACGTGGACTCTGCAAATATGGTAGCGATAATTGTTACAGTAAATGGCCTAATGCGGAGAGCCTCTACCACCTCTGGTGGCTCTCACTGCGCGGCTGGGTCAAGGGCTTGATTCAGAAAGTAGTACTCCTGGATACGGCTCGCACAGTGAGGAGCTTCATCTCTCTAGAGCCCTGACCACCGGCAGCTTGGACCCTATTCCTGATGCCGATGGGTCACTTTTATTTATGGTGTTACGTACCGTTCTCTTTATGGTGGGATTTACCTGCTGCATCAAATCTTAGGGATTTTTAGGATGGTTTATTTTCACCCCACTTCGAGTAATTAAGCTTTTATGTGTAATGAATAAGGGTTTGATTTGATTAAGTTATCGGCTTTCTCATCGTTTATTCGCTGAGCAATCCGATTGGTCTACGCATGAGCACAGTAGCGCCATGCTTCTGTGTGTGGTTTTCGGGACACTAACTGTTCTTAACGCGAAACGTGCTCAGCGCACCATAAACATTTTCTAAAATAAAAAGCTCCTTCGGTGTATTCGTGATAACCATCCCCTCAAGATACGAACAATTATACGAACACAGCGCCTATAGAATACATGTGTAGTGAAGTGTAGCACGGTTCAAGACAACTGGACGCGCCGCGAAGCCATTCATCAGCGCTAAGCAGTGTGCAGGAGTCTGCGGTAAGCTTTTTCGAATCCTCACCCTTTCTACTACACAAATGTTTTTAATGTTTTTTTTGTAAAAATATTTAAATAAATTCAAATGAAATAGTTTATTTTATTAAAAATTAAGTTGTACATTTTGTACTATTCTGGATATTAACCGAGACCTCTTTCCCGGCAACTTAATTGCAGTCCTCTGTAAAGATGAATGTTGAGTTGTCTGTTGGATAAACCTCCCACGTTTAACCCACAGACCACTCAACATTTATCTACATTCATAGACGTAGTTCCTGGTTTGAGGGTCCCACGTTGGAATGTTCTGAATAGAGAATCAGCTGAGTCATACTCATCCCTTGATGTTAATGGTCGTGGGCTAGTTGGGAGAATATTGATGCGTTCTGTGATACGTTGGGTGATATCAAATTTGTTTTGAATAGAGTTATATAAATAGCCTACCGCCACTTGATCGGATCTATATCCACCGTGGCGTTTTAGCGTTGTTATATTTGCACCAGAATCCGCCAATGAGTGGCGAATGTTCTTTGAAAACAATGACCCGTACTGTTCCGGATTAGGCAAATGTATATTGGTGGCGAACTCTTTTGGCATGTTGCTTTTTGTCTTGTGCATTTTCCGTTTTGAGAGTGGAGAAAAAATCTCAGCGTGCCCACTCCGCTCAGCCGTGAATCTTGGTAGATGGTTTTTTTAACCTGTAAAACGTACAAATTTAGTTTGATGAAAATAACAGAAAACTGTTTACAAACGTAAGTATGTTGTGCCTTTGTTGCTATGTATCTTTCATTTGGTACCTTGTAGCTGGTGGATAATTTCTTGAGAAAAGCCGTCAAACTTACATATTGCTTTATATTGACATTTTGTCTGGTCTGTATAGTTGTTCGTATCATTGAATATGTACTCCAAAGGGTTGAACTTTGATATTCTTTTTAAAGTTCATCCAAATACTTGAGATAAACTCCTTCCGTATGCAAATCCACTCGTTTTGCTGTCCTCCACTTCGTATACTTATTGTAATTATTTATTGAATGAGTACGAACTCATTCTCTTCAAACGTCCTGAGGCTTCTCCTGATTCAGTTTTCCCTATATGATCTTCCTCACAAGAGGAAGCTCATCAGAGATAGTGATTATCCAATGTGTTATCCCATGCGCACCTTATCTTATGACGCCAGATCTAAGACCAAAAACTAAAAAGTCTCGTTGTGGCAGTTACACACAAAATAACAAGATACATTTTGTAGAAACAATTTATTTTGATACTTAATAAATTCCCTATTTCTGATTTCCAATTTTCTTCTTACAAAGACATGGACTGTTCCGTTCGTTTCTAATGCCACTCTCATTTCTCATCAATTCCACGTTACACTAATGGTCTCCTCACTCCCCGTCTTTGTGAGGTTGAATAGTAGGCATTGGTGCAAGGCGCTAATAGTGGCTTTCATAGCAGCAGTCAGACTTGTACCTGTAAACAAGTATAATAATTGTTATTAAAGACACTGAAACCCAGTTGCAACAGCAATTAGAATTAGGAAGTAACATATAATAGAACCAAGTATTTTACCTACATATATTTCCAAAAGAGTATACTCTCTTCAAGCTAGGTCATGAAGATACATAGCTATTGTCCGGCTATTGCTTTTACATTAATTCGGTCAGTTTATATTAGTAAGTAGATATAAATTCAGGGATAAATACCTTTTCCTGTTTACTCAAATTTTTGGAGTTCATCATTTTCATTGTTACCGTAGCAAACGCAATGAAATAACGTAATAAATTATGTTATTCAAATTAAATTTTTCTGATGAAAATGTTGACATACGGATGTCCCGTAAGTCGACGTCAAGCCGGAATCGGGTGATAGTCCTAATCATAAGGCAAGCTTTGAACGCACTAGAATATTTTTTAGTAGGTAATGATTTTTTTTTCGAAACTGGGTTTCTAGAAGGAATTTTTTTTTCCTCGTAATCAAAGAAATAATGTAGCAAGTATTATACCATTTTAGAATCCTTATTAAATGCGTCAACTTTTCGTGCTACTTGCCAACCTGGCGTAGTACTTTTTTTTTCAGTACGGTCCGTTAAAGTTGGACGAAATATGAATTGTCTATTCATTGTACGGCATAATGTGACACTTTCTTCCAAGCTGGAGCAGTTGACTTAGAATTCTAAGTAACAGGTTAGATTAGCACTATTCGGGATTACATAAGAAAAATAAAATTGAATAGAAGTTAAGATTAATAGCAACAGGAGCTAAAAAACCATCACAGGGTGTACATTTTCTCGAAAAAAAAAAGAAATGCCTATAATTAAAAAAAAATCAAGACATAGATTTTTATTTTTCTAGTAACTATTATGATTAGGACTATCACCCGATTCCGTCTTGACGTCGACTTACGGGACACGCTATGTCTGTTAAAGTCACGACAGAAACAAGTAAAAGTACTCTGTGGATACAATAATTGTGGGTTTGACAACTTTATTCTTATAATTCTATTTTGTAGTCGATTATTTTGATTATAATCTGTGCTGATCGCATAATTTCACCTCTATTCCGTTTCGCTACTAATGACCTGCTAACTAGCGTTTATAAATAAAGAAAAGTTAATAATTGCTTAAGAGCTAACTAATTGCTTAGCTAAGCAGTGGCTAATCAAAGATTAGCGAGATTTTTATTTTACTCATGGATAAAGACTTTTTTGTTTTTGTAGGCTCGTCTATAAAAGAAAAAAAAAGCTATTTTATCTCCGCTCTGGTACTTACCCTACTATGACAGGCATTTTGAGCTAGAGGAGTGAAAATATATTTAATATGAAAAAGAAAAATAAATAATAGTTCATTAGGCATAAGTTACAGTTAGTATGTAGGTACATTTTATTTTAATACTAAACAAACACTTAACTTATTCTTATATAAAGCCATTGCAAACAACAAGGTAAGTAGATAGTCTATGCTTTAGACCTAGAACAAATGAATCATAATAAAATATTCTAAACGTGGGAAGCTCAGTTAAGTAATATAAGGTTAATATAAGGTAAGCTACGAGTTATTTATAATACGTTTATTACTTAGCATTATTTTTACAATTTACGACCAAAGAAAGCGTTGGTTTTATTAAGATTCAAAAATTATTTTGGGTAGTCTTCTCTTGTGAACCACAGAGGCACCTACTTACTATGATTATAGTAAGTATATCTAAGTATAGATACGTAAACCTAAGAAGATTATTATTTAGTTTTATGAATATGTTTTAAATGCTTTTTCTACTCTATACACTGTTTATCAGGCATATACTCACCGGTAGATAAATACCATCAAATAATTCTAGGAGGTAATAGTATTTTAAACGTATTGTTATCAAATCCAGGGATTACCGCCAAGTATTTATCGGTGTGAGGTGATCATATAGTTTGACTATCACGCCTTTCATGACGCCCGGGGGCTATTGATATTTAAATCTAAAAACCCATAAAGAGCCGCCATCAAATAACCGATAAGAATAACCGTAATAGTGAGTTTATCGTGAGAAATATATAATCTCACACACTGTACCTATATTATATACTTATAAGTGGCGCTGTAAAATATACGACAGGGTAATTTATTTATTTATTTATTGGATCTCCAACAGAGGCTACACAATTACATGCAAAGATACATCAGGGACAAATACAAGTGTGCGCTTCCAATTATAGGAGACCACATCATTTGCTTATAATCTAGGTACATTAGGTTTGACAAGGCCATTTTAAAAATAAATCATAAAAACATAAGGTAACAAAGACAATTAAAAATAATGAAAATACAAATTAAATATAAGAAATAAAGAACCATTAACCATTTATAATAAAACAACGGTCTAAAATAACAAAATATTACGAGTTCGAAACTATAACTTTTATGTCCTTTTTGAAATTTGACAATTTGCTTGTAATATCTAATTCATTACGCTTCGATATTTCATTATACTGCCTACAGAGCCTTGGCAAAACGGCGAAGTGTCCGAGGTTTGTTTTGGATCCCGGCACATAGAAAAGGTTATAGTTACATTTCCGCGGCAAGCGAGATGGTGCACTTATCTGCAGCTTTGCAAGAAGCTCGCTACAATCAACAACCCCATTGAAAAGTTTGTGGAGAAATGTGAGATCTAGAACCCTTCTTCTATGTACCAACGAGGACATTTTATAATGTTGTAGTCTCAAGTCGTAGCTCCTGATTTTTTTTGCTAGACGGTCTCTGTAGCAAAGATGGTATAGAAAACGTCTTTGAACACTTTCCAGGCGTTTAATGTAGATATCATAGTGAGGATTCCATACGGTGCTGTTGTATTCAAGCAGAGGGCGAACCAGTGCGTTTTATAGTTGAATTCTAGTCGAAGCCTTACAAAATTCCTTACTTACGCAATACAAATCCGAGCACCTTGAACGCTTTTGAGGTAACGTTTATTACATGCCTATCAAATCTCAGTTTTTTATCGAACACAATTCCCAGGTCACGAACTTCGTCTACCGCTTGTAGTGTTTGCTGATTCAGTGTGTAATTGTTGGTTTGCACTGTTTTATTACGAGAGAATTGCATACAGTGACATTTAGAGACATTAAGCGACATTTTGTTTATTCTACACCAATCCGCCATTCTATCGAGATCAGCCTGTAACAGTGCGGAATCTAAGTTGGTAGCTATTGGTTTCAGAATTTTGACGTCGTCGGCGAACAAGTAAAAACTTGAGTGCTTGAAACATAACGTAATGTCGTTAATAAAGATGTTGAAGAGGATAGGGCCTAAGTGCGAGCCTTGCGGGACTCCTGATGTTGCTGAAAAGGTGTCTGAATGGTGAAGTAATAATGCAGACCCCCACTATTCAATACACAACCGTCAACAACGAACTGCGTTTCAATTAGGTAAAGTACCTAGTCGCTTGAATTCCTGTAAGTAAATCATTACCAATCTACCCTCCTTATAGGGTAGAAAATAGAATGAATTAATTCAGGTATTGACTTACAAAAAACAAACCTTACATGGACATTTTCTCCAAAAGTAAAATTCTGCAAAGAACTGCATATTTACTTTGACCGCAACTATACACTATTATTTATTATTATTTTTATTCATAAAAGTGTCTTAAATTTTAATCAATTGCTACGCAAATGATTAGCCAAATTCTTATTCATAAACGCTATTTAGCGCTAAGAGGTCGCTAAGCAATTGATTTGTAGCTGTCCAATTTAAACACCATTGGTAGCTTAATTTGAGTCAGCTAATCGATTCAATAGGATTATTGTGTCTCGAGTTTATTTTGTTCCTAATATCGAGCTGTGCCTTAGTAAATTTCTAAAAGAGTATATTCAAGCTAGGACATGAAAATACATAGCTATTTTCGGCTACTGCTTTTACATTCATTTGGTCAGTTATTAAGTAAATATAAATTCAGGGAGAAATACCTCTTCCTGTTTACTCCAATTATTGCAGCGTATCATTTTCATTATTACGGTAGCAAACACTATGAAATAAACAAAGTAAATTCAGATAAAATCCTACCAAATTTTTGACATACGTCTGTTAGTCACGACAGATACAAAAATCGAGGTTTTGACAACTTTATTCTTAAAATTCAGTTTTGTAGTCGACTATTTTGATTCTAATCTATGCTGAACGCATAATTTCACCTCTTATTCGTTTCACTACTAATCACTTGTTATCTAGCGTTTCTAAATAAAGATTGTTTTATCATTTATTAAGAGCTAACTAAGGTAACCGGCCCAGTTACCGTGAAGTTTTGAACTTCGCTGAATTTGCAGGTCTGCTTTGCCAAAACTAGTAGACTTACAAAAACTAATTTTACATGGCTAGATAGATAATTTAATCTTGTTTTAGAGTAATAATCTATTTTTAAATTAGTATGAAATTTCTTTAACAATAATACAATAAAAATAAATAATGGGCTAATTGTACCAGTACCCGGTAGATTTGTACTAGTAAACATTCAATTGTCCCCGAATCCGGTTATTTTCACTGCGAATTTGAACTCTATTGGACGGACGGAAGGTCTTATCAGAAGGAAATACATTTTAGTAGAAATTAATTGCAATGTATTTTATAAGATATATACAATGGTCATCAAATAAACCGGGCTACCCGCTAACTTTGAACTCTAATTCGATTTTCTCGAAAAGTATAAAACTTACAACTATCAAAGTTATTCCTACAGAAAGTGCATTTCATGCTGATTAAAATAATAATAAAGTTATTCTAAAGTACTGTCAACTCACATTGTAATCAAGGAACAAACACAATGCTAACCAATTTACTCTGTTTTGATTTTGAGTTCGCGATTAGTGTTATTTTTTTTCTACAATTAGTATACGTGTATTTTTGCTACTTTTTCGGTCAATATTGGATACGACAACTCAGAAAGCAGCTCAAGCTGCAACAATACTTCAAGCAGGCTTTGCGCAACGTGAGGTTGCTCGAAGACTTCGAATCAACAGATCTTCGGTGCGACGAGTTTAAAGATGATACCTAGAGACTGAAGCATTCGATCGCTGTCCAGGTACGGGTATACCTAGGGCTACATCAGTAGCAGATGATCGTTAGATCCAACTTACTGTTCTGCGAAATCGCCGCCTCAAAACATTTCAAGTCCAACAAGGTTCAGATACCGTCAGAAGGAGACTTGCTGAATGAATCCTGACTCCAAAGAGAGCTGCAACAGATCCAGCATTAACGGTAGTCCATCGTCGAGCACGCTTGAGACCATAGGGGTTGGTCGTTAGAGCAGTGGGGTAATGTACTCTTCACTGAAGAGACCAGGGTGAGTCTACATGAAAGTGATCGACTTGAGAGAGTATATCGTTACCCGTACCCCAGGGTAACGATATACTCTCTCAAGTCGTTATTCTCAGTATTGCATTTAGGAAAATGTTGCTTATTGTGGAAGATCTGTAATGGTCTGGGACGGCATCTCGTAAACCGCACATACATCGTTAGTTTTCATCGAACCGACGGGCCGTACACGTGGATTGACTTCTCTACATTACAGAAATCGTCGCAGATGCATGATAATGACGGCCTCATGTTGCTCATGTGGTGACCCAGTATCTAAGCGAACGTCGGCATTCGTACGATGGACTGGCAAGCTCGAAGTCCGGACTTGAATCCACTTACGGGATCAGCTAAAACGTTGGGTTCGAGCCCGGGTATCTGCTCCAACAGAGCTGAGAGTTGCAATTGAAGAGGAGTGGAATGCCATTCTTCAAGACTTCATCGTCAGACTCGTAAGGTCGATGAATACGAGGATGCTGGCAGTTTTCCGAGCAAGGGGAGGGAAAACTGAATACTGACCAAAAACTTGATTTTTCTTTGTTTATTTTTTATTACTTACGATTAACAGGACTGGAAAAAGGCTTTTCTTTGTAAAATCTTTAATAAATTGATTAATCCCAATGAGTTCCCATTCATTTTAATCATCATGAAACGCACTTTCTGCAGGTATTACTTAGAAAGTTAAAAGTTTTTTACTTTTAGAGAAAATCGAATCAGAGTTCAAAAGTAGGAGTCCAGTGTATGTAATAGTTCACGTCAGTAATCTGTTCATATTTTTTTTTATCGATGTTCTTTGAAATTAGTTGAAGAATATTTTGGTTTCACATTTATAAGTGAAGTAAACTTTGGTAACAAAAATATCACTAACCGAGTAACTATTTTTATAGGAACTGACATTATAAAGAAAACGCTTAATTCTGCATTAAAACTCGTCATAACCTACCAAACACAACAAAAATCAATTGTTTAAACTGCACATTCGTTTTTATCTTTTACAGAAAATAGTCAGAAAATCTTTTTTTAAGTACAGTTTTAAAGGAAAACGAGACTTATTTCAAGGCAATAAGTATACAGTAACGGGTATCGGTGCAACGTGTATTGCCGGATTGTACGTGTAGCAATATCCGGTAAAAAATACGATTTTAACGGGTATTAGGTCAAGTAGGGGTTTGTGAGTACCAATAGATGTGAAATGCAAAAATATTTACTTTTAAATGGGATTCACCAGATTTATAGGTTATTTCGCTAAATAATACACATAATATTTAGAAAATTAACACTCTTACCCTAACGTTATCCGTCGCAGTATGGCTAGCTGTTGGGCCACTAACGGGAATACGTACTTTCACCTTAATTGCTTAACTAAGCAGTGGCTAATCAGTGATTAGCAAGTTTTTTATAAATAAGGCTGTAAATGTTTTCTAGAAAAGTTACCTTGACAATCGTCAGAAGTATGATTATTCTTAGTACATAATTGCTGTCGTGACGTCAATAACCAGTGAAATAGTCAGAAGATGACTGTGCTGAAAGTTAGGTAACATATTTAGGTATAATACTAGGCCACTCAGAAAGTATTGCGAAAAAAAATTATGTATGAAAGACTGGCCAGATAAAGTCTATTTTGAAATTATGAGTATTTGTAAGTAAAAATAAGTACCTCACAATTTCTATATTTCCCTCCACATTGTTTCCGAGCTAATTTAAATTATCGTGTCTCATTTGAAAATTGATCTGCGCCAGAAACATTTTCGGGCTATGATTTTTTACGCCTGAAACCGGACGAATCGTACGATAGACTTCAAATGGCATTCATGGATGAAAGGCCTGCTAAGGCAACCGTGTATCGTTGGTACAACAAATTCATGCGAAATTCTACACGTGCATCTTCGCGTGAGGAGGATAGTTTCACGCTGGCTGCCGCACAACCTCACCGATGCTCAGAAGCAGCCCCGGGTGGAATGGTGCCGTGATATGATAAACATATTTGAAGCAGGCTCGTCTCGGCGTGTTTACGACACCATTGCAGGTGATGAGTCTTGGATTTATCAATACGACCCAAAAACGAAGCACCAGTCGACGGTTTGGGTGTTTCAAAATTTCTTTACGGAACCAAAGAAGCATCAACGCTGAATGGCATACTACCAAATGCTTGGCAGAAGTTTTCTCTGTTGTGAGCAACAAGCGACCAAACACAGGACTCCGCGGGCTGCTGCTCCACCACGATAACGCGCCTTCGCACACCGCGCACAAAACGAGGGACTTCCTGGACAGCAAGCCGGTCAAACTCCTGGGTCACTCTCCTTACAGCTCTGACCTAGCACCGTGTGAATTCTTTTTATTCGCGAAAATAAAAAGTTGGACCAAATGGATACAATTTTTGTAGCCGGAAGATGCGCTGACAGGGTTCGAGCAGGCTGTAAACGAGGTTTCTACGGCAGACGTAAAAAAGTTTTTCGGAAACAGGTTCAGACGCATGAAACATTTTGTATGCCAGTGGAGAGTACTTTGAAATGATAAAAAATATTTAATAATAGAACATAAATTTTTATTTTCGTAAAACTTTCTGAGTGATCCATGTATTGTGCCAATTTTGGTTTCATATCATTTTATTCACCTTCTGTGTTAAATAAGGAAGGGCTGAAGAGGTTGTGGCGAGGGTGGGCGAACTACCGTAAATCCAACACGGCCTTCCCATTGCTCTAATGTGCGGCTCATGTCGGCCAGCGGGAGGCCTATGGCTAATCATTTCGGTCACTTAACGGCTACCAGTCTTCGAGAGTGATTACCCAAGTACATAATCAATCGACTGGTTATATGCTTTTAAAGTACTTGCATGTCTGAAGAAACATTCAGTAGAAAAGGGAAAATTAGTGCTGAATTTTTGCCTTTAATAATTCATCTGTAAAATTACCAATGAGTGCTCTGCAGAATAAATATGAAAATATGTGAGTCAAATCATGTCCATGGCAATTTCATATTCTTAACTACCTACTTATAGTATACTTGCTTATAATGTAAAGTCTTGTAATTAATTACTTAAAGTCAAAATAAAATAAATCGACAAATTCAAGCGGACTTATAACATGCACAGCACAACAAGAGACTGCATACCGTGATCTGAATAGTAGGCACACAGCTTTAGGATGGGTTTCTACTACTACGTTTTCTTAGGAAAAAGTAACTAATGTAACTATCTTGATTTTGTCAGCCTTCAGCGCAAGACACACTGCCATACGGTTCATAGTTCGCGATGTGAAGTAGCTATGTATGACGCGATAGCTACATGAACCAGGTTACTCGAACTAGCTTCGTTTCGCTTAGTTCCCAGTGTGGGCTGCGCTTTATACGCTTATTCTTAATGCCTAATGGGCTGTTATAACGAATCGTATAAAAGGATAACATAACATCAGCATATTATTCCCGAAGGGTTTGGCAGAGTTGGTGCCTCTTAGCAATTTAGTTTCACGTTTCAGTTACGGGTAAGTCCCATGACGTAATAAGGGGCGAGCTTAATGCCATCAACCGGGCACAAGACCCACATGTCGATTCTGTAAAAATTTCACCGTGAAGACTTGCGTGGAGTGAGATGTCAGTGTCATCCCGTTTTGGTCAATCCCTAGCATCACTTCGGCTGAAACTACAAATTTCGAGCTTAGAGTGATATATTTCACTACTTCATAAGTATTAGACAGACTATATGTTATACATTTAAAAACTTTTTTCATTTTTTTTTGTAGAATAAATTCATTTGGTTTACATGTTATAGGATTAGCACTTTTATCGTAAACATTATTTTGGCTTTGCATTTTACTTTTCAGTAAATATTCCCTAGCTTCTTTTTGAGATTGCTGCAATCGAAATTTTTATCCCAAAGTATACCTAACGTTCATGATTATTAAGTGGTTCAACAACATTGTTATGTAAGTTACTGGGTGGCGAGCATATTTAACCAGAGACCAACTGAAACGGAGTGAATTTAGTTTCCGTATGCACTAATGTGTTGAAGGAAAAGCACCAATATGGAAGCCGAAGAATTCGTAAGAAAGAGCCTACATTTTTGTAGGAATTTTCCAACGCACCTATACTTTGCTAAGCTGTGGAATTTAAATGAGTCATTTTTAAAAGATTAAAATTTTTTTTCTTTAATTTTTTTGTTCTTTCGTTTAACCGTAGCGAAGAATAAAACTAACCCGATATTAATGGTCCGTAAGAAATAGGGTGAACAAAGAATCTGTGTAGATTTTAGAGTCCTTAACAACAAAACCATTAAGGACAGGTTTCCTGTACCACTTATTGAAGGCCAGTTAAATTAATGCTTGAGCCATCTCTGTTGACTTTTTAGAAATTAAAGGATGTGCTACAACCTACTTAGTCATATTGTATCGTTAGTATATAAGAAAAAATATTACAATCCCTATCTAGTGGCCCTACCTAGGTCTAAAAATATTTTGTCAAATGCCGTTGTAGCCGTAGAGGTAATAATCATCGGCTCCTTTACAAGTCTAGCATATTTTTCCTTTTGGCATTTTTGATATTTTTTCACAAATTCTCGAACATCTCGTTCTAACCCTGGCCAGTAAAAATACTTATTAATGTTATTAACCATCCTTCTCAGGCCCGCGTAACCACTGGTAGGCAAGAGATGGAAGTCGTAAAGAATAACTCTTCTGTCATCTTTATCGTCTATTCTTCGAAAATCATTTATTATAAAAATTCGCGGTACGTACCTACCATTTTACGATTTAATCTCACTTAATAATTCTTCAATAAATTAATTATGTTTTCTATTCTTCATAACACATATTTCGTCGACGTCTATTAATTTGCAAAATCTACCTAACTCCCTCACAAATGCGGCCCGCGTCCATTGTGTTTGGAAGTCGGGATTCATATAAATTGTTAACTTGCTTTCTACATAACAAAACGCGTTTTTGTCTTCAGCTATTTTATTTTGCTTTCTCAATATATCTTACTCCTTTTTCTCGATAAATTTTAAAGTTGTATAACTTCCTACGACACCTGGTTGATCAGGCCAAGTGCTGTCAGACGTTGTACTAAATTGTGGGCTTTGCATTTTTCTCGCTTGTGCCACTCATATTTTTTAAATCACTTGTAAATGAAATCCGGGACAATGCATCTGCAGCTGCGTTGTCCGATCCCTTTACATACTCTACAAAGTAGCCGTACTCCTCTAATATTAATGTAAATTTCATAAGCCTACTCGATGGATCCTGCATATTTAAAAGATATATTAATGGACGATGGTCTGTCAATATTTTGATTTTCGTACCATACAGATAAGGACGAAATTACTTTACTGCCCAAACTATTGCCAATTACTCCTTTTCGTTTGTTTAGATTAAGCTTTAAATTCACTTTACTTAATCTTTTAAAAACGTCTTGTAAATTCTGAATTTTTCACCTAAATAACGATCAAATATTATCAAATCATCTTGGTAAATAAGACACTTATCAAACTCAAAGCATTTATTTCAAATAAACCAATGACAGGCACTTTTGAATTGTCACGGGGTCGGTCGGTCAGAAATATGAAGCTAGTTGCCCATTCCAAAGCGAAGTAGGTACCTATGTTGAAGAACGGGCAAGACACTCCATGGACACTCTTTTACATAATACGAGTATGGTTACAGAAAATTTGTAACATCAGTCTTGTTTAAATTATACATGTGAGAACGATGTAGAAAGACGTGCACATTAAAGGCGTCAGTAATGAAAAACATAAAAAAAAAAATAGGAAAAAATATAAAAAGCAGTGGCAGCCAAGAGATGACCAGTCCCCACTGACGGCGCCCGTTCACGAACATGACGTATGGATCAGCACCATTCAGCTCAACCATTTTGAAGGGAACTTAATGATCCAACACACACGCCACCACCAGCGAGACATTTGAGTGAGCGTGACATACTCTCAGCCGCCAGGGCACATTCAAGTCAATGACAGACGTGCCCAGTATTGGGTAGCTTTATAGTAGGTACATAGTGCTCACACGTGTGTTTTGCAATTACACAATATTAAAAGATTGAATTTATACAGTGCAAAGATAGTTTTTACAATCTTCAGCAGCTCCAACAATAATTCCGAATGCTAATCAATTGCCATCATCCTTGTGGAGCAAAACCAGCGTTGAGCCAAGCATTTTTGTCAGAGATGTAATCCCCCAACTTATAATATGCTTGGCTGCATAGTGTGCGTTTGATGTAAGTTTTAAACTTCGTTTCATTCAGTTGGAGTATGTGGGGAGGTATTTTATTATTAAATTTTAAGCAGTACCCCATGACTGATGAATCTACTTTAGCCAGCCTGAAACCCGGTTGAACCAATTGGTCCCTATTTCTAGTCCCATAGTTGTGTCTTTCATCTCTTTTACTGAAAAGATTTAAGTTTTTCCTTACGTACATGATGTTTTCATATATATATTGACAAGGTACGGTCATGATGTTAATATCTTTAAAGAGTTCCCTTGAAGAATCGATTTTTCTTACTGCATATGCTGCTGAACTTAGCCGTCCTGCAAGAGATGTTAAATGGGGACCCCATTTCAGCCTTGAGTCGAGCTTGATCCCCAAGAAAACCGTTTAATCAACGAATTCCAGTTTCTCTTGATTCAATACTACGTCACAGTCAGTACTTTTAACATTCGGCAAAGCAAACCTTATGCATTTTGTTTTTTTCCCATTTAATACTAAATTTTTAGCAGTAAACCAATTTTGTACCTGCAGCAGGGCGATATTTACGTCGTCAAGATTTGATGTACGTCTACTTATCCTAAAAATTAAAGTTTCGTCAGCAAATAACACCATTTGTGGTTGGTTTTTCAATAAATGGGGTAGATCATTGATATATACTAAAAAGAGGAAAGAACCTAATAACGAGCCTTGTGGAACACCCATTTTTACTTTTATACCAAGTGAATTAACACCATTAATTTGAACTTTTTGCCGTCTATCTTCTAAATAAGATCTAACTAAACTTAGCGCAACTTTACCTAGTCCGTAATGCTCCAGTTTTAGGAGCAAGGTTTCGTGATTAAGGCAGTCAAATGCCTATAAGAGGTCACAGAAAATTCCTATGGCATCTTGGGCCTCCTCCCACGCTGTAAATATGTGTTTTAGTAAAGTGACACCAGCGTCAGTCGTGCAACGAACTTTGGTGAAACCATATTGCTGTTCGTTTAAGATTTTGTTGAAGTTAAAATGATTAAGCATTTGATTGAGCATTACCTTTTCGAACACCTTGCTGAATAACGGCAACACGGATACTGGTCTATAATTGTTGGTGTCTTTTCTATTCCCAGGAATAGAAAAGACACCAACAATTAAATTTAAAAAGTGGTATAACCTTACTGTATTTCATTAAATCCGGGAAGACTCCTTGATCTACACACAAATTCAATATTAAAGCTATGTATGGTGCTATAGTCTCGATCATGGATGTACAAACTTTGATGGACATTCCCCAAAGATCTTCGGTCAACTTGATTTTAATTTGCCGAAAAGCTTTTATAACTATCATAGGGTTTATATGTTTAAATTTATTGAAATTCAACCGGGCAGCCGGGAACGTTCGCTCTTAATAAATCAATTGAGGAATTTAAAGCTTCAGTAGTTTTAGATGGTATATTAGTAAAATAATTTACAAATTCTTGAGCTACTTCTAAGTTAGAGCTTAAGGCACCACGTGAAGTCTCCAATGTATATTCAGTGTTTCGTATTTTTTTCCTACTAGTTTCGTTATTTATAACTTTCCAAACTGTTATTATTTTATTTTCTGCGGTGTTGATCTTGTTGCTAATGTACAGGGCTTTAGCTATTTTGCAGGTATTTCTAAAAATTTTAGAATATCTAGCAACATACTTATTGAATGTTTCAGTGTTAATGTAAGGCTTAAGGTCATACAGCTCGAACAGTCTTTCTTTACTAATCCTAATACCTCTAGTTGCCCAGTCTCTAAATATAAAATTAGGGCAAATATTTATTGTTATCTTTTCAAAAGTTTTATTGAATTCAGTGTGCACTAATGAAAAGAAATCCTCATATTTTTTTTTTTTATAAATTTATTTGCATCGTCCATATTATGGCCCAGAACATTTAACTTATTATTTAGGGTACTATTGAATCTATTTAATTTGCCAGTCGTTATTGGTCTAAATTGTATTTGCAATTTTTGTAAAGGGGTTTAACCCTAAAAGTTACCGATGGTCCACTATGATCAGACGGCAGATAATTTACGATGGCTTTCTCTAAATAATCAAAATCGCAGAAGACATTTTCAATACAAGTAGCAGAAGTTGGAGTTGCTCTAGTCGGTTCTGCTATTTGAATTATTTTCCAAAATATTAATATTAAAATCACCACAAATAGTTGCGGCTTTGTGGCTGCATGCAAGTTTTGCTAGGACATCTTACATTATTGACTCAAATAAAGAAAAGGTCTGATAATTAGGGGGTTTGCACTACAACATGCTTATCTAGCTCAACACAGGACAGTTCGATGCAATGTTCAACTGATAAACCAACTATGTCATTGCTTTGCTTATATTTTTAAACAAAATTTAATCAAGATAAGAGACCCTCCAGGCAGCATAGATTTATGGGTAAAACAACTACCCACACTATAGTTCTCATAATTAATTAGCATTTGGTAATCCCATAACCATAATGTTCAGTAAAACAAACAATGTCAAACTTTGTTTTCTCTAAAAACATTTCAATTTCTAATAATTTGGAAGAAAAGGTATTTCTTCGAATATTTTTATGAAATAACTTCAAGGCATTCTGCTGACCTTCTTTTCGATACTTACATATTTTTGAGCAAGAAGATACCTTGTTGTTGTTAGGTATAAGAATATTCTTCCTGGTACCTTGTGTTGTCTTAACTTAACTTGACTTAACTTATCATATGAAAGACCCGCCATAGCTAATGTCATCATCCGGGAAAAAGAAGAGGGACTGGTCTTGAGCCCCATTGGCATTCGTGTCATCTGGTACTGACCAGAACCAAAGGCTGAATACTTTCGACTATCTTTATCAAATTCTACACTTAGAAAACCCTGATATAAATCTAGATGACTGAAATATATGCATCCTGATAACGAATCTAGTATTTCTGTTATGTTAGGTAGAGGGAATTTATCATTCTCAATACAATTATTTAACTTTCTATAGTCAATGACTAGTATCCATTTTCTCTCTCCGCTGGAATCTATTTTTTGTGGAACTAATAACACTGGACTACGCCATTCACTTCTACATTCCTCTATTATTCCTTCTTGTAACATTTTTCCTATGTGTCTATCAAATTTATTTTTCTGAGCATGTGGTAATCAATAAGGTTTTGAAAATGTAGTAGTTGTATTATGTTATATCAGTCGTTGTCAAACTATCTCCCGGTAAATAAAATTTATCACTGTATTTTGCGCACAAGTTCTCTACAGATGTTTGCTCTTCTCCATTTAAATGTTTTAATTGTAACAATGAAAATAATTTCTTAACTCGGTACGCATTTGATTTGCCTTGAGAAAAGGAACATAAATTTTAGTCTCTAATGCTGTGTATAGTTGGTATAATTTCTTTAAGTGTAACATAATCTTCCGTAGTATATAATATCTATAGGTATCCTACCACACACTGCCTTTACAATGAACTCGCTAAATAAATACCATAACCGATATCCGACGCGCAAACTAAGCAGTCATCCTCAATCTGTCGAAATATAATGAACGGACTCGCATCTACGTGGAATTTTATTTAATTACAATACGATACCAATACCGCTTTATACTTGGTCAGAAAGTCCTGACCGATGATGCAATTCGCCCTAATTGGTAAGAAGTCAACAACATAGAACTTATGTTTCAATTGATGCCCATTTACGTTGAAATTTAAATAACAGTATCCTATTGTTGTTACTTTGCCTCTGATACCATTTATAGTAACTTTTTCTTTGTAATATGCAATGCGCTCTTGTAGAACATGTTTATACTTTATCGCTAAAATCGATGATACGGGTGTCATTTTGTTCACCTACGTTGTACACTTATACTCCTTTACTTCCTTCCTTCCTTTACTTTAACGCACCCGCGTCCTGACAGGTACCAGCTAGTGCTCACAAGTAAGTGGGCTAAATAGCGAGCATTTATCACGTTTGCCTACCCACTTCATTGGTGACCCCGACGTGATTAAGAGAAGATGGAGCCTGGTGAGGACCCAAACAAAGAGAGGGACGTGTTCCATGAAACATGTCGAGTTGGAGTAAGGACGCCGACGTTCAACCCTGGAGATCCGGTACTGTGGTTTGCCCAATTGGAAGGACAGTTCGTGTTATCAAACATGACGACGGACACAACCAAATTTTACTTCGTCCTGTCACAACTGGAACCACAACATGCTGCGGAGGTTAGAGACCTGATCGTTACTCCACCAACAACGGGAAAGTACGAGAAGTTAAAGGCAGAATTAATCAAGAGGCCATCTGCGTCACAAGAGCGTCAAATTAAGCAGTTGATAATAAACGAAGAGCTCGGCGACAGAAAACCGTCGCAGTTTCTGCGCCACTTACAACACTTGGCCGGACCAACAGTTCCAGCAGAATTCATCAGGACAATCTGGTCAAGTCGGCTTCCCACCAACCTGCAAACCATTGTCGCGTCGCAGTCAAACATGCCCCTGGAAGACGTGGCCGAATTGGCAGATCGCATTAACGATATCGTTCCAACTGGGCGAGTAGCAAGTACCAGTACTCGCCCGCCAGTAACGACAGAACCGCAAAATACTGCTATGGACACGCTGACTAAAACCGTAGCAGAGTTAAGTCGAAGGTTGGAGACCATGAGCATGGAGCTGCGCAGTCGTCGTCACTCGCAGTCACGAAGATCGAGCCATGGTTCACCGTACCGTTCCCGCTCTCGTTCGAATTCCAGATCACCCGCTGTGCTGGTATCATTATTGGTTTGGTGACAAGGCACGGAAATGTACGCAGCCATGCAACTACAGAAAGCAACCGTTAAACTCTCAGGGCAGCCATTAGTGGCATACAAGACTGCCAAGCTGTAACAAGCCGCCTGTTCATCACGGATCGCAAGACGAAGATACAATATCTCGTAGAAAGGGGTCAGACCTGTGTGCATTCCCGCGATCCGCTGTTCGGGAGCCACGCTACAAGACCAAGTATGAGTTGTTCGCAGCAAACGGAACAATGATAGCCACTTACGGTTACCTGTCACTCACTCTAGACCTGGGTCTTCGTCGAGCCTTCACATGGCAGTTCATAGTAGCGGACGTATCAAAGCCTATAATCGGCATCGACTTCTTAGGTTACTACAACCTACTTGTTGACTGCCGCAACCAACGATTGCTCGACAATATCACTGCATTAACGGTCGCTGCGACATCACAAAATGCAACCGAGGCCATATCGTCAGTCCGCACAACCACGGAAGGCACAGATTACCAACAGCTGTTAAGAGAATACCCAGATCTCACACGCCCAGCTGGTAGACCTGGCATCACAAAACACAGCACAGTGCACCACATGCGCACTACGCCAGGCCCACCTGTATATGTTCGGCCTCGCCGCCTCGACCCTGAGCGGTTGAAAATAGCTAAGCAAGAGTTCGAGGAAATGCTACAGCAAGGAACAGCGCGCAGATCAGAGAGCGCTTGGTCGTCGCCACTTCATCTGGCACGCAAGAAGAACGACGGCGAACGTGCGGAGATTACAGATCTTTGAACGCACGTATGATTCCAGACCGTTATCCGGTTCGGCACGTCCAGGACTTCATCCACTGGTCGGGACCACAATTTTCTCCACCGTCGATTTAATTAAAGCCTACAACCAAATACCAGTCGCAGAAGAAGAAATTCCCAAGACCGCCATAACGACACCCTTTGGGTTGTTTGAATTTCCGTTCATGAAGTTCGGACTTCGCAACGCTGCACAAACTTTTCAGCTGTTTATGGACGAGATGCTCCGGGGTCTAGACTTCTGTTATACCTACTCGGATGACATCTTAATCTCCAGTAGCAACGTTGTCCAGCATCAACAGCACCTCAGGCAACTCTTCGAAATATTGTCAGAGTATGTAGTGCTAATAAATACAAGCAAATGCTCATTCGGACAAGCGAAAGTGACTTTGCTGGGCCACGAGGTCTCAGCAGCTGGAATTAAGCCGCTAAATACCAAGGTCCAGGCCATTCAGGACTTCCCGGTGCCCAAGAACATCAAGGACCTTAGAAGATTTCTCGGCATGATAAACTTCTACCGGAAATTCCTCCCAGCAGCAGCTTCCATGCAGGCATCTTTGGACAAATTATTAACAGGCCTCAAACTAAAGGGATCACAGCCAATAGAAATGACACCGGAGCACAAAAAGGCTTTCAACAGATGTAAGCAAAGTCCATCAGAGGCCACACTGCTGATTCATCCAGACCCAACGGCAGAACTCGCAGTACAGACAGACGCCTCAAATACGGCTATCGGTGCTGTATTACAGCAAAAGCAGGGTAAAGAATGGCAACCTTTGGCATTTTTCTCCAGGAAACTGAGCCCGGCCCAGACAAAGTACAGCCCATATGACCGCGAACTACTTGCTATATACGAAGCCATACGTTATTTCAAGTTCATGGTTGAAGCGAGAACATTCACAGTTTTGACCGATCACAAACCACTGACGTTTCAGCAAACCACATCAAAACTGTTCCCCACGACAGTTCAGATATTAAGATCTTATCAGCCAGTACACGACAGATATAAAGTTCGTGGCTGGCAAAGACAACGTGGTAGCAGATACTTTGTCACGTGTCGACGAAATTAATTTGCCCATAGACTACCAGTCCCTTGCCAGAGAACAGGAGGCAGATACGGAACTCCAAGACCTCGTCCATAATGGCTCCAGTCTGAAACTAAAGAAAATCAGACTGCCAGAAGCAGGAGTTGAGGTGTACTGCGACATCGCATTGGGAACTCGCCCATTTCTAACCAAACGATTTCGCAAACTGGCATTCAATACCCTTCACGGTAACCGATTTGGTAACCGAGAGATATGTATGGCCGCGGCATAAGAAGGGACTGTCGACAATGGGCCAAGGAAAGTGAAGCATGCCAACGAATCAAAGTGACCAGACATACGACAGCACCTTTGACAGCTTTCCAAACGCCTTCAGCACGGTTCCGCCACATTCATATGGACATAGTAGGTCCTTTACCATTATGTTCAGGCTAAAGGTACTGCCTCACCATAATCGACCGCGTGACGCGTTGGCCTGAGGCATTCCCACTGCAGGACATCACGACGGAAACCTGTGCTGCCGCATTAACGTCTGGGTGGATTGCGCGGTTCGGCAGCACCGAGCTTATCACCACCGACCGGGATAGGCAATTAGAGTCCCGCACCTTTAAGGAACTCGCTGCTTTGATCGGGGCATCGCATCACCTAACCACAGCTTACCATCCCGCAGCTAATGGCCTGGTGGAAAGGCGCCAGATGAAAGCTGCCATCACCTGTCACGCCAATTCAAACTGGACCGAGGTGTCGCCGTGGGTTCTACTGGGCATACGCAGCGCTTACAAGGAAGATCTGCAAACAACCGCGGCAGAGCTGGTGTATTGTGAACTACTCCGTCTGCCACGGCAGTTCTTCGCCTCCACTCTTGAGGAGACCGTCGACATGACCAACCTGACCAGCAGACTCCGCTCACACATGAGTAAGCTAACACCGCAACCTACTTCTTGGCACACTAGTTCTACTCGACCATTCTATGTGCCCAAGGACCTGAACACAGCTACCCATGTTTTCTTACGGCAAGGTCCCGCACGAAGGTCGCTAGAAGCTCCATATTTAGGACCATACAAAGTCCTGCATCGAGACCAGAAGACTTTCGACCTAGATGTGAAAGGACAGAAGAAAAAAGTCACAATTGACCGGTTAAAGCCAGCATACCTTACCAATGAGCAACCCCTCATGACGTCACATCAGCAACTTACAGAAGACCAGGTCACTGTCAGGAAGACGAGGAGCGGGCGCACTGTCAGATTCCCTTTTAAGCCCCGCCTCCGAGATAAGGATTTGTCCTATGTGTGCGTAGCGAAGCGCACACACGGATGACCGCCGTCTGCGATCCTTTTGCCTAGGATGATGACGCTCGCATTGTGGCCGTTCCTAACGGTGACATAATTTGTTTACCGGCGACTATAAATATTGTAAGCTGATGTTATAGGCACGCATCAACTCGACGCTCGACTCTCGCCGCGGACGGACGTGTCTGTGCGCTCTCCCACTCCCGGCCCAGTGTTGTGTTTCGTGAATATTCTCATCGCAATAACGTGACGTCGTCGTAGTCGCCCCGACTTCACCGATAAAAATAAAATCAAGAAATTGATTTTATTTTTAATCAATTAAAAAGTGCCTTTTTCAAGGCAAATCTCTCGTTTCTTTAACAGATGTTTGTGAGTGGTTCACTAGGCACTACTACTGGGTAAAACCACAGTTTCGTGGTCCTCTGTTGAACATAATTTGATTTAAAAGAGTGTCCTTGGAGTTTCTTGCCCGTTCTTCTCCATAGGTTCTACGCTTTGGAATGGGCAACTAGCTTCATTTTTCTGACCGACCGACCTTGACAATTCAAAAGTGCCTGTAATTGGTTTATTTGAAAAAATGCTTTGAGTTGAGTTGAAACCTTACGGTGCCAACGAAGCCGAGTGGGGTGTTGTCCCAATCACACCCGCCGAACCCCTTCAGGGAGAGGCAGTCAATTGGACGGGTCCCAGATAACCGGCCTTGGGGGTCTCCTAGTCGGCTCTGGTGACAGTTTTGCTTTTCAGCTACTCACCTAGTCTCTTTAGGGTGTGCCTACACCCTTCGCGCTAGACTGGTCAGGGCCCCGTTCGCACATTAAGATTGGCGACGGGTTACAAGCATAGGGCACACCAATAGGTACTCACCTCTCTGTCGACACCCGACAGAGAGGGTCACACATGCCTGGGCCCATCCACCCGGGCAGATAGGTATAGGGGTAGGCATCGTGGAAATTTCCACCATTCCGTCCCCGAAGTAGCTCCCCCTCCGCCAATCATGAAGGACGCCTATATTTTAGCGTTCTTCAAAGAGGTCCTTTTCAAGGACCCCGATTTCCTGGCAAAATATGGCTCCATCGCTCCACCCCTACTCCGTCCCATGGCGCACTCGGCGAATTCAGTGACGCATTGGAAAGCCCGCTATCGCCACCTGCATGCGAACAAGGCATTCCGCCTTTTGTTCCGGCCGTTAATTCGGCCCCCATTGTTTCACCCGCCTTTGTCCCGGCAGATAATACTTCGGCCGCTAATCCGGCTCCGTTTGTCGCGCCCGCCATTGTCCCGGCCACCATTGTCTCGGAGACAATAAACCCGACGCAGCTGCGCACCGAAACTAACTCGAATCGCCCAGAGAGTATGGACACGTCAGTCCCTCTCTCCGAGGGAGATGCCCTCTCCTACTCCTCCAACGAAGACGACTTCCAAGTCGTCGGAAAGGGAGGCAAGAAGAGGAAGGTAAAGTCCTCCTCCCACGCTGGCCCGGCCACCAAGGCCCAAAAACTGGACACCCTCTCGTCCAGCTCCCCTCCCACCCCTCCTCCGCGGGCCAATCGCCCCGCCAGCCCCATGAATTGTCCTCCCACTACTACCGCGAGGAAGCAAAAGCCCCCTCCCCCGATTTACGTCCAAGACAAGTCAAAATGGACCGAAATCTCTAGGATGTGTGTTGATCGCAAGATCAACTACACTAACGCCCGATCCACCCTCCAGGGGATCAAAGTCACTGTCCCCACGTCTGCGGACTTTAGGGATCTCTCTCGCGCCCTGCGTGAAAGGAACTACTTCTTTCATACTTACTCCCTTCCGGAGGAAACCTCCACTCACGTCGTCATTAGGCGCGTTCCACAGGAAATTTCTACCGATGAGATTAAAGCGACCTTATCGCACAAGGCGTTCCCGTATCCGCCGTCCATCGCTTGCATAAAGCGAGACAGGGCCTTGTGTACGTCATGGTCCTGGTCATCTGTGACCCCACGGAAGGTCACCACCCGATCTTCAAGGTGAAGTCGGTTTGTTCGCTCTCAGGCATTTCTATCGAGAAGCCTTACAGAGCTCAATTGATTCGCCAGTGTCATCGCTGCCAAGTATACGGCCATTCGCAGTCCAACTGCTACGCAACACCTAGATGCGTCAAGTGTCTAGGTGAGCATGGCACCGCCGACTGTTCTCGTCCTAAGGATAGGGAACAATGCGTTGCGCCTCCGAGCTGCGTCCTCTGCGGCCAATCCGGTCACCTGGCAAATTACCGGGGCTGTTCGAAAGCCCCAAAGTCCTCCTCTCCCAAATGCGCGAGCGACCGCCAGCACAGGGAAAGCCCCTGGGAAAGCCTCCTTCCGCGCTGATGCCGGAGCGGCTTAGTCCGCAGAGGCCGTCTCCCTTTTTTTTTTTTGGTTTCGGGTTGGAAAATCCTCATGGATGTCCTCCGCCATGGGGCGGGCGGAGGGGTCTGTCAGACTCTTACTGACTAAAAACCACCCCGGTGTTCCATCTCACACCTACGCCGGGGTCGCGGGAACACATAATTCTTCCACATCCCCGGCTGGTGCCGGCCCACATGCGCGGGCCCCGTCTTGGGTGGGAGGAGTGAGGTGTACTCCCCCCGTAACGTCTGTGAGCGGCGCGCGCGGAACACTACGCGCGCCGCCTTCTCGGGTCCTGATGTTGGGGGGCGACGGATGTCTCCGAATCCGTCGCCCCTGGACCCATTTAGGGGGGCTGGAAGAGGGCGTTGTCCGCCCTCCGCCTGCACCCGGTGTGCCTGCTGCGGATCGGGAGAGTGGACGAGATCTCTCTCTCCCTTTCCGCAGCCTCCTTCTGCGAGATCACTGTTTCGCAGAAGGAAACCACCGCGTCCCAGGACTCGACGCCGCCGACCATCGCACTCACAACGGCCGGCAGGGACAGGTCACTGCCTACTTCTGAGATGAGGGCACGGCGCGGCTCCTCCCAAGCGGCACACTCTGCCGCTTGAGAGCTCAGTGGTGACACCGAGCGTCCGGCTCCCTGTTTATGCGACACAGGTACTTCCCGAAGCAACCATGCCCCGAGAGCACCTGCGTCGCCCGAAACGACCGTGGACCTCTGGCTCGGGAGCCGTGCCTCCTCCCGAGCCAGAGGTCGAGCACTGGCCGGACCGACTCTCACCCTCGACACAGCGTGGATGGTAGAGCGCCCATGCCGAAAGCCGAACTGGCTCTCGTCCAGGTCCGGCCCCTCTCTGCACAAGTGGCCGACGAGGCGGGCTGCGAGTATGCGCTCGAACAGCTTGCCCACCTCGTCGAGCAGCACTATGGGCCGGTACGCAGACGGCGAGTCGGCAGGGCGCCCCGCCTTCCTGAGCAGGACCAGACGTCCAATCTTCCACAGACTGGGAAACTGGCCCCGCTCAAGGCACGCTGTGTAGAGTCCTCTCAGTTGGGGCTCCAACTCCTTCAGAGCGAGGGCCAAAGCAAGGCCGTGAATCCCGTCGGGCCCCGGAGCCACGTTCTTGGCCCGGAGCCGCATCACGGCCGCCCTCATCTCTGCCTGTGTCACCTCTGGGACGCTGATGGCGTTCTCCTCTGTAGACTCTGCGGCTGTGGGCAAAGCCATCGGCGGCGGAGTATGCTCCGCTCTTGCCGGGAAGAGGGCTGCGACTACCTCCTCCAGCTGCTCGGGTTGGAGACTCTCCGTAAGTGGAGGCGCCGCGGCTCGAAGTTTCCCTCTCTTCTTCTTTTTGGCGGGCGCGCCACAGGCCTTACCACCCACTCTGTGCCCAGCGGGCCTCCCTGCAGCTGTACAGAGGCTGCAGTTTGGCGCCGCAGAGCACTGGGCCGCCTTATGTCCGGGCTGGCCGCAGCGATAGCACTGCTCGCTGCGGTCAATTGCGGCGGTGCACCGCGCCTTAACATGCCCCATGTCCAGGCACCGGTAGCTCCGCAAGGCCCTGGGCTGCAGCAGCTTTACCCTCGCCGCAACCCACCCCACCAACCTCAACCACCAGAAGGCTCCCGCAGCTTCGGTGTCCTCTAAACCCGCGAACCCGCGCAACCCGCTCAACTTCCAGCGCTGATGGCTTCCGCCATCCCAGCGCCTTCGGTAGCCACCGCGGCCCCTACGGCCTCTCCAGCGGCATCTTAGGGAACCCAGAGCCGAAACAGCGCCCAAATTATATTAAGCACATACGCGGCTCTCTTCATCACCGCCGCGGTAAAATGGCGGAAGAAATCGTTGCTGCAAACGGCAACGCACTTCGCCTTATGGAAATCCTCAGCGCGTATCCCGAGATCGCGCAAGTCCTAAACACACTCAAATATTAATTCTCAATGGAGAATACGAAAGTAAGCAGTTACAAACCCCGATCCCTTAAATTAGGCTTTTTCAACGCAAATGGCGTTTCAGGTCAACGCGATGAGATCGCCGCTTTCCTCCGCGACCATCAGCTTGACATCCTCATCATAAAGGAAACCTTTTTAAAACCTCATCACCGAAACCCGAATATTACCAACTATAAACTAGTTCGCAATGACATGTCTCGATGCCACAAGGGTGGCACCCTGATCTACTTTAGGAAATCTCTGTACTGCATCCCAATAGCCCCACCTCCTCTCTTCTCTCATCTGGAGAGCTCTATCTGTCGGCTCGGCATGACTGGTCATCAACCGATCACCATCATCTCTGCTTATATTCCACCAGACAATGGTCCGGAGGATCCCATCTCGCTCCAAAAGGACTTCACTGCTCTCTTTGGTATAAGTGACTCCGTCCACTTGGCGGGGGATCTTAATGCCATACACCCGGCGTGGAATTGTAGCACGACTTCTACCAGAGGTCGGATCATTTTTAAGTTAGGGGAATCTCTCAACTTTGACGTCATAGCTTCAATGAGTCCGACTCATTTCCCCGGAAATCCCAACCATCTTCCCGATATACTCGATGTAGCGCTGCTCAAGAATGTAAACCTCCGTTTGCAATCGATAGAGACGTTCCACGATAAGCTCGTGGAACGTCTCTATCGATTGCAAACGCCCACCACCGCCCAGTAGTCATGCATCTTGCACCTTTTTTTTTTTTGGTTTCGGGTTGGAAAATCCTCATGGATGTCCCCCGCCCCGGGGAGGGCGGGGGGGTCTGTCGGACTCTATCCGACTAAAAACCAACCCGGTGTTCCATCACTCACCTACGCCGGGGTCGCGGGAACACATAATTCTTCGTCTCGGGCGGGGGGAGTAATGTGTACTCCCCCCGCAGCGTCTGTGAACGGCGCGCGCTGAACACTACGCGCGCCGCCTTCTTGGGTCCTGATGTTGGGGGGCGACGGATGTCCCCAAATCCGTCGCCCCTGGACCCATTTAGGGGGGCCGGAAGAGGGTGTTGTCCGCCCTCCTCCGACGCCCGGTGCGTCTTCTGCGGGCCGGGTCGAGTGTCACAATCTCTCTCTCCCTTTCCGCAGCCTCCTTCTGCGAGATGACCGTTTCGCAAAAGGAGACCACCGCGTCCCAGGACTCTGCGCAGCCGACAGGTCACTGCCTACTTCAGAGATGAGGGCACGGCGCGGCTCCTCCCAAGCGGCACACTCTGCCAGCGTATGCCACGCCGTGTCCTCCCGGCAGTCGACGTAATGGTTACACCGGGCGTCTGGCTCCCTATTTATGCGACACAGGTACTTCCCGAAGCAACCATGCCCCGAGAGCACCTGCGTCGCCCGAAACGACAGGGAGCCGTGCTTCCTCCCGAGCCAGCGGTCGAGCACTGGCCGGATCGCCTTGATGGTGCTGAGGCCGGCGGTAGGGCGTGACAGCCTCAGGCTCAGGCTCAGGCCGTCTGAAGGGTGGAGTGTTACGTTAAAAACGATGTGGCGATGGTCCGAAAGTGTGACTATCTCCTGTGCTACTCTCCATTCCGACACCATGCGAGCAACCGAAGGCGTTGCCCAGGAGAAATCCACAATCGACTCCCCGTGCCACCGAACGCATGTGGAAATGGACCCCTGATTCAGAAGTCGAAGGTCAAGCGACGCAGCCCAGTCATGTACTGCGTGTCCCCTCGGTCTGTCCTGGGTGTTCCCCCAAGCTCTGGAGTGAGCATTGAAATCACCCAAGACAAGCACTGGACGGGGTGAGCATTTACACCGAACGCAGTTTGCAACCCCGTCCAGATATCTCTCGAATTCGATGAGGGAAATGTTGGGAGACATGTAGCAGCCCACTACGGCCAGAGGTCCCCATTCCACTGCAACGAATCCGTGCCCCCTATCTAATAGGGAGCAGTGAAGCCCACCGCTTCCACTAACGCAGTAAACAGCGACAGAGCCCGCGGTGTCCCGAAACCAGCGAGGATGATCCCGAAGGCCGTAGGGCTCCTCTACCACCGCCAAGGCAACCGACCACTCCGCAATAGTCTGCAGAAAAAGATTCTGCGCATTGCGGCAGTGGTTCAGATTGCACTGGAGTACTTTTAGGGCTGGGAAGGCGAGGTGTTCATTTCCTCCGCAGGGCCTGCACCCAGTGGTGCCTGCGCCGACCTTTGCGATGTGGCGGGGGCAAGTGAGCCTTGTTTCCTGCGCGGAGCGCATTTCTTACCCCCCAGCCGATGATCCGTTAGAAGACCATGATCTGCACATAGCGGACATCGTATGGTTAGCGACGTGCACTCTCTTGCTTTGAGATCTCCCCCGCAAGAATAGCACTGGGTGCTCCGGTCAACTGCACTAGTGCAATGGCAGCGGACATGCCCGGGCTCGAGGCAACGGAAGCACATCATACGACGTGCCTCCAAAATCTGAACCCTAACCATCGTCCAACCTAAGCGTATGCGCTTGTCGGATGCGAGCTTCCTTATCGCCACCAGGGGGCCACGGACCCAAACGTGCCCCAGAGAAGCAGGCGGACGACGAATTTCACCCACTTTTATATCTTCGGGGGAACAGCCACCTACTTCGGCAATAGCAGCTGCCACTTCCTCAGGCGTGACGGCATCATCGAGATCCATAATCCTCGCCTCAGCTCTTTTGGTTGGGCGTGAAATTTTAATATCAAATTCGGCGAGGACCTCTCGCATTCGGTTGGCAAGACTGTCCGTCTTGCTGGAAGAGTCGGTGCCAGCGACGGTAATCACCAAACCACCGTCAACAGCCCTTTTTTGGCCAACAGTGTCAATGCCAACATCGGCTAAACGAAAACGCTGCCTTACGGCGGACATAACCTCACCGATATTGGCAGATGATCCCTCTTTTACCGAGACTGCAATAGCCGCCGTGGCGGGCACCCTTGGCAGTCTCACTGGCTGTTTTTTCCCCATTTTATTAGCTGGATTAGACTCCAAGTCCCCGTCAATTGGCTGCGTCTTAGCAACAGTTTGTAAAGCCCTCCTCGCGTCGGCGGCGAGTGGCGGACGTAAGGGATTTTCTGGGGGCAACCTTCTCTCCATAGTTAAGTATTTTGAAGTAATGTTATGATAATCGGAGACATAAAAATCCCCATTAATTGTTAAAAAATCGCATATCCTGGAGAACGAAACCTTACTCTAGCTGCCTCTCATGGACTCTTACCAGCTCACACAGAAGTGACCCGTGTAACAAAACGTTTAGCCGACTGGCCAAACGTGGTTACAAGTAAATATAATTTTAGAATATAAAATACAAAAGTATGTAGAAAAAGATATCAAGAATTAAAAGAGCTCGGGTAGGCCGCTCCTCTGGCCCGCAGTCCGCTCGGGTGGGTCGCGAAGCAGCTCGAGGTTGAAGCAGCTTCGCGTCGGTTATTGTTTCTTCAGGCGGCGGCGTCTCACGCCACGTTTTTAGATCTCTCTAGTACGTGTCGAACTCCTGTCGAAGACGTAGGATGGGGTGTTTTGTCGTGTGCCGTGCGATGGCTCACGGAGCGGGCTGATCGGACGGTACGTGAGTCAACACGACCTGAACAATGAATACATAAAAAATATAATGAACCTTTTCAAGGAAGACATAGGAGATGTTATGGAAACCAGAACAATTGGACATCAGTCTCCAATACTAATTACCCCTTGGACCACCAGGAACGAGAAAGTTCTGGTAAACAAAGACAAAGAGCCATTAGCCATCGCGGCGGTATAAAAGACCTGGTCATCAGAGGAGCGTCGGTTGTGTCTACTTAGCATTCGTCGAGTTAACTCTAAGTCTTAAGTTATAAATTGTGAGATCATAAATATAATAATAATAATAATAATATTGTGAATATTGTGAAAGTTAATCAATAAAATAAAATAAAATTTTTTTAAAGTAAATCAGTTTGAACTATTTTGACTGGCGCCCAACGTGGGGCCCAGCTAAAAAGTGATAGTGTTATAAAGTTCAAGGACGTTTGAGGCAAAACCTCCAAGTTCGCTAAAACACTTCGCGTGACTTTTAAGTCTTAAAAACTGGGTATCCTACCAAATAAATAAGTCAAGATAAAGTGAAGAAATGCTGGTTCTCCGTGTTGTCATCAGCTGCGTTCTGTAAGCACCGAGTAGCATTATCCTATCCAAATTTCCTCTAATTAGATCTCCGATTTTTGTATATAAATCTAAGACTAGAGTAAGTAGAGACACCGACCCACTTCCTAAAAATAATATGGAGGGTAAACAAGGCTACATACCACTAAGTGTATCTAGTTCATCACAAGTTCCATTGTCACAGCCACTGACATCACCAGTGCAGTTCACAATCGATCCAAATAAGTTAATTAATTTTGTCCCCACATATAATGGTGACCCATTTACTATTTATAATTATTTAAATAATGCAAAACAATGGTTACAAGCCGTAGGAGGCAACACGCCTCAAAATGTTATGTTATTATTGACCAAACTAGAAGGCAGGGCCGCAGCAATCGTCTCTATGATTAACCATGCTTTTAATTGGGATAACATAGAAGCCACCCTGAAGGTAGAGTGTGCAGATAATAGGGAACTTAATACCTTACTAGTAGAATTATCTAATGTAAAGAAAAAAACTACATATAAATATTAAATATTTGAATTTAAACAAAAATATTTTTTTATTAAATGTAAGTTAACTGATAAGCACGGAATAGCCCGACAAGATCTTATAGATGAGATCATGGAGCCCTATATTAGTACTGCACAAAATACTTTAAGAAATAGTTTACCATACCATGACCAAGTATATGTTAGTAATTGTAATTTTAATGAAACTGTTACAAGGATATTACAATTAGAAGCAGAAGGGAGATTCGAACACATAAAACAAAAGTTTTCCAATTATTTACCCGCTCCTCGTATTATAAACCAAATACAACCTCAACAACAATGGAGCGTACCGCAATTTAAACCGACACAACACATTAACACTCAATTTCATCCTCAACAATCGCATTCGCAACAACAGAGAATAAACACTCAGTTTACAAATAGACCTTTTTATCAAACGAAACATACCTGGAATTCAAATCAAAACAATGTATTCCAAAGACCTCCACATCCACAATTTCAATAATATAGAAATAGTTTTCCACAACAATCACAACCACAACAGCGTCCTATACAAAAGTCAGAAGACGTAACAATGAGGACAGCTGCCCAATTAAAACCAAACCAAATCAATTTAGGGAAAGGTTTTGTAGCAAAGGAGCTATATTATCACTCCGATAATTCGGAAGAATCAATATCTAGTGACAATAATTATAATTCTCAAACTACCAATCGTAATATTCCCTATGTAGAAAATTATTATATTCCTGAGGAAAACTGTTCCTACGTTCCCGAAGAAAGTCAGGATTTTCACGAGGGATTAGATATAAACAAAACATTATAGAATTTAATCATGTAAAATCATATTTACCGTATTTTGAAACAGAAAACCCTAAACTAAGAATATTAATAGATACGGAAGTCAACGTTCATTTATAACACCAATGGCACAAAAGTTATACTTTCCTGAATGTAAAAAGCTAGAAAGATTCACTTTTAAAACTTCACATGGAGTAACAACTCACAATGGTGTAATAGAAACTCCATACTGCTGTAGATATTTCGGAAAAGATAACGGAACGATGAAATTTTATATTTACCAATTTAGTGATAAGTATGACTTTTTAATGGGTACTGAAATGATTGAACAAATTAATGCGAAAATAGATTTAAAAGAAAGAAAATTAAGTATGAACGAGAATTACTTATTTTTCATATGACGGATGATAATAATTTAAATATCAAAGAACTTTGTGATACATATCAAGAGTTATTTACAGAAAGCGTCACAAACAGTGCAACGACAAAAATTAAACATCATATCAATTTAATTCATGATGAGCCCATTTATCAAAGACCATTTAGGTTACCGCAAATTCAACAAGAGGAAATAAAAATATAAAAAATACGTTATTATGTGAAAATATAATTCGCCCCTCAGAATCACCATGGGCCTCACCTGTACACATCATATCGAAAAAGGTAGATCAATCTGGAATACAAAAATGGAGAATGGTAATAGACTATAGAAAATTAAATGAAAAGACTAGGTCAGATAAATTTCCTTTACCTAACATAGATGAACTATTTTCAAAATTACAAGATAATAAATATTTTACTACTCTTGATTTAACCTCAGGTTATCATCAAATTAAAATGGATGAAGCTTCTATTGAGAAAACTGAATTTAGTACACCTGATGGTCATTATGAATTTTTAAGAATGCCATTCGGATTAAAAAAATGCACCAGCAACCTTCCAAAGAATGATGAATAATGTACTGAACAAGGAAATCACTAGAAATATATGTCTTGTTTATTTAGATGATATAATAATTTACTCAAAAACAAAACAAGAGCATATCAATAGGCTTCAGCAGGTTTTTGAAGCATTAAGATCAGCCAACCTTAAAGTTAATAAAAATAAATGCGTTTTTATGGAAGAAGAAATTGAATTCTTAGGCCATGTTTTAAATAAAGATGGTTTAAAAACGAATAAAAAAAAAATTGAAACTATACAAAAATTCCCTATTCCAAAATCTGTTAAAGAAATCAGAGCATTTTTAGGTTTAATAGGATATTATAGGAAATTTGTACCAAATCTAAGTAAAATAGTCAAACCTCTTACAGAATCTACAAAAAAGGATGCTACTATAGATATACATCAGAAAAAATATATTGAAGCAATACAGACTTGTAAACATTTATTAACTAACGCACCTATCTTAGCTTTCCCAGATTTTAATAAAGCATTCGTAATTACGACCGATGCATCTAACATAGCTTTAGGAGCCGTATTAAGTCAAGAAAGTCATCCGATAGCCTATGCATCTAGGAATCTAAGTAAAGCTGAACAAAAATATAATACAACTGAAAAAGAACTATTAGGAATACTTTGGGCTGTAACACAATTTAGACCTTATATTTATGGAAGAAAATTCACGTTGCGTACAGACCACAAAGCATTAATATGGTTAGCTAAATTAAAAGAACCTAATCAGCGATTAACTAGATGGAAATTAAAATAACAAGACTATGATTTTACTATAGAACATGTAAACGGAAAAGATAATTATGTCGCCGACGCATTAAGTGGTGTAGAGATTCATCACACTGATGGTGACTCATTAGACGTAAATTTGGAAGAAGATTTGGCATTAACAATTTCCAGTATAAGTAATTCTTCAAAAGACGAATCATTAGACAACTTAAAACAATCTAACAATGATTTGAATAGTAATCAGCAAGATACTGTACATTCTAATCAAGAAGATAGTGATGAAGGAATCCCTATAATAAATGCGTATCGACCTAAAAGATTAAGATGTGTAATATTCGAATATGCACCATACAAGAAGGCAAGTCGAGAAAATGGAATTTGGTATTTTTATGTCCCACCGAATAATGAGGAAGATATTATAAAAGAATTTATGTTGGAATATTTACCCTTAGGAAAATATGCTTTCATAATCCCTAATGATGATTTATATTATAGAGTATCTGAAACTTATCGTAAATATTTTGATCATTCAAAATTTAAACCAATTAGGTTCACAAAAAGTCTTGTACAAATATATGAAAAAGAAGAACAATTAAGACTTATCAAAGAATACCATTTAAAAGATAATCGACACCCTGGAATTGAAAGTTTATATAAACAGTTAAAAGAAAAATATTATTGGGAAAATATGAGGAAACAAATAAAAAAAAATATTCTACAGTGTAGTCCTTGCCAAAAAGAAAAATATAATAGACATCCAAACGTAACATTAGCTTTTGAAACTGAAACGCCCTACGAACCAATGGAAGTCTGGCACATAGATTTCATGTCTTTAGAAAAACAGTGGTACTTAACAATCATAGATAAGTTTTCTAAGTATGCTATAATAGAACCAACGGAAAAAAGCAAAGTTTGCGATACATTATCGGAGATATTCTCACTAATAGGAGCACCTAAGAAAATAGTACATGATGGTGAACAATCATTTTGCAGCGAAATAATAAATGAGTTATTTAAAACATACAATATTATTAATCACACCACTTCTCCACAACATCACAAGTCAAACTCGGATGTAGAAAGGTTACATAGTACGATTCAAGAGCTGTACAGGTTACAAAGAGACACAGAGTTTAATAAAAATCAAAAGATCTATTTTATAACACATGCATACAATAACACTAGACATAGTACCATAAATATGACTCATTTTGAAGTACATTTTGGAAGAAAACCAAAACTGCAAAATTTCGATAACCTTAAAGTAGTAATCCAAAACTATACAACACAACAAAAACAATTCGTAAGTCAATTAAACCAAAATGTTCATCATTTATTACATAAAGAAAAATAAAAACGTAACGATCGAATTAATAAAAGAATACGACCAGCAAAAGATTTTAAAGTTGGAGATAAGGTATATTTCAAAAATAGTAAAGCAGAGAGACATAAAACAAGTGCTAGATATGTAAGTCAATATAATATACTAGCTTGTGAACCACACAATAAATACAAATTAAGTAATGGCAGAATATATCATGAAGAAGAACTCATTACAGAATCTTCATTGTCAACGGACACAATTTTAGAAGATTAGAGTCAAACGAACATGTAATATTAGTGGAAATGCAACCCATTCGTATTATTGAAGGAAGATGGACAATTATCCATAAGTTAGAAATAAGGCCTATATCAGAACATAAGAATAGACTTAAGGATACTGTAACTAGAATTATGTCACAATCTAATTAAAAAAATGAAGATGTAAAACATATATATAATCGCATTTATGTTATTTTAGATCATGTAACCGAAATATGTTATCATTTAGATATACAAAGTAGAAGTAAAAGAGGTTTAATTAATGGTTTAGGTTCAATAATAAAAGCCATTACAGGAAACTTAGATCAGGATGATCTCAACAGTATTCAAAAAGATTTAGAAACTTTAAGAGTAGCATATAATAAACAAATATCTATAACAGACGAAACTTTAGAAGAATATAATAGCCAAATAAAAAAAATTGTTAATGTTCAAAATATATTAGATAAACAATATATACAGATAGTAAATTTTAAAGCTCATCAAAAGGTAGCTTTAGAGATACTGTTTCAAGCTCAAACCTTACAGGATATAGCAGAAAGATTGTCAACAGCTATCACGTTTTCTGAACACCATATGTATCATTATAGTATAATACAATCTCACCTTTTACAAGATACTATTAATAAAATTAATAAAGATGTACTGATATCTAACAATATAAATGATATTGAACCTTTTATTAATGTAAAGAGTAAAATAATTGACCACATTGTATACTTTATATTAGAAATACCTTTAGTTAAACCACAAGTATATAATACAAGAAAAAATGTTAAAATAATCCAAAATATGCCAACCTGCACCTATCCTATAATGCGAACGGTTATGTTAGCATACACCGAGTAAGAAATATATGAAGTAGAAGATTGCACGATGCTTACAGAAATAATTTGTAAAGAAAGCATTAGACAGACAACAACTTGTGAAACCGAGCTCTTACGGAATAAAACTACAGAAAAATGTATCACAGTTCCGATAAAGTGTCCAGCAAAAGAAATACAGGAAATATCTCCAAAGGCACACTACATGTATTTCAACAAAACTACCGAAATAAAGATTAATTGTGGAAAAAACGAAGAAACATCATGGGCTAGAGGACCTTATTTGCTGACAGGAGAAAATTGTGAAGTTAAAGTTGCAAATATAATAAGATTCAATACAAAAGAGTCAAATGATAAAGTAATTACTCCTGAAATTGAATTGAATTACGATCCAATGAAAATCTCAGCGAAATTAAAACATTTTAAGCAAATAGAAGAACTAGCAACGCAAGGAAAACATAATCTAATTCAGTATAGTTGGATATTATGTATAACTATACTTATTTTTATTATGATATTCTTCAAATTTCTTCGATCCAAGGCTTGGAAGAAGCCATGGACTTCCAAATTAAGGGGGAATAGTCAACACGACCTGAACAATGAATACATTAAAAATAAAATGAACCTTTTCAAGGAAGACATAGGAGATGTTATGGAAACCAGAACAATTGGACATCAGTCTCCAATACTAATTACCCCTTGGACCACCAGGAACGAGAAAGTTCTGGTAAACAAAGACAAAGAGCCATTAGCCATCGCGGCGGTATAAAAGACCTGGTCATCAGAGGAGCGTCGGTTGTGTCTACTTAGCATTCGTCGAGTTAACTCTAAGTCTTAAGTTATAAATTGTGAGATCATAAATATAATAATAATATTGTGAATATTGTGAAAGTTAATCAATTTTTTTTTTTTTTAAAGTAAATCAGTTTGAACTATTTTGACTCGTGATTTGTTATTCGTTCCTCGAAATCTTCGTGGAGCGAACTTGGGGTGGTATTATTTGTCAAGCACTGAGGTTGAAGGCCTAATCAGGCAGGCTCGGGAAGGGAAGTTCACTTCTAGTACGCGTCTGGTCATCAAACGTAACTGAGAAGGTGTACCAGTGTCTTTGGCGAAAGGACTCCTGGATGTTGAGTGGTCACCCGAGTGTGACATCGAGGCGACAAGTTTGCTAGCCAGACATGGCTGTCAGACAGTTGGGACGTGTGGGGAGATAACCCCGTTAAAAAACCTGGGGACCCCACCCCATAAAAAAGGCAAAGCTGAGATCCGCAATCATTATGAAAGCGCATCAAAAAAACAACTACCCCAGGAGGGTACCTGCTGCTCCGCAGAAGGAGAATCCTTCGCCGAGCAGAGCTCGGTCAGTCCCAATTCGTATTCTGGGGGGGACACTGATAGCTTAAAATTCCATTCGAATTTTTATCCGTCCTTTAAGGGCCCAATGAGCCAGTGTGGCTCACTTACCGGTGATGAGGAGTCGCTGGTTTCTATTCCCAGCACATCTGCGGCACCCAAACCTACAGAACAGACTACCGCTGACCTGCTCTCTGGACATCAAAGAGAGTATGGCTCACGAGATTTGCCCATCACAGAGGTGTCAAAGAATGCTGTTACGCAGAAGGCACAGAAAGTACCAACACGTGCACAATTTGTGCGGCCGCCTACCCCGGTTGCCGTCGAGGTGGTGAGTGACTCCTGCGACTCTTATTGCTCGCAAATGTCATACGCCTCTGAAACGTCGACGCGATCGTCCCGCACGCGCAAGCGAATGCAGACGTCAGGGAGCTGCGAGCCGATCACAACCAGGGCGAAGCCTGCTAAGCCGTTAAGCCGTTACGCCTTCTTAGCAAACAACTGTCTGATAGAGGGGAAAATGACGGAGACTCTGAGCTTGCCAGTCCACCAGCTAAGCAGGCGAAGACACGGGCAACTGCAAAACAGCACCTGCCGAAACCAGAGATGTTGGCCAAGACGATGCATTCCCAACCAACGGCGGAACTTAATACCTGCATCAAAGACTGTCACAGCCTCAAGTTGGCGGCAGTTATAGTGCAAGCTGCGGTGGCTGAGTTAGCCACGCGATCGGCCATTGAGGTCAACGTTGAAAGGCTGGAGAACGAAAATGCTGACTTGAAGGCTCGTCTTATCGGTCTTTCAGCACAGGTTGAGAAGTTGGCAGGTCACTGCTTAATCGCCAGAGTCAACTTATGGGGAGCTCCATAGTAGTAGACTCTTCGATGGAACCTAGTCAGGTCGCTGCAGTGGCCAGACCTTTTCAATCTGACGAGTCGGAGGCCCAGTTTCCGCGTTCTATAGCCATAGAAGTTGGAGGCGTGGTAGACGCTAAACTAGCCGCTATGGAGAGAAGGTTGCCCCCAGAAAATCCCTTACGTCCGCCACTCGCCGCCGACGCGAGGAGGGCTTTACAAACTGTTGCTAAGACGCAGCCAATTGACGAGCCGCGCTTGCAGTCTAATCCAGCTAAGGATCTTTACGTCACCAAATAATCTTAGGTATACATTTCAAGTAAATGTTTAAGTGGCAATTCATAAATATAATACTCACATTCAGTCCGGTTTTATCAGATATTTGTGTTCTATTAAGACCACTTTGCAGCGCTGGACCTCCCCGACCAACCATGACAGGAAGCAGAGGAGGAGAGAGCACGAGTGCCGCAGCAGGTGCGCCCACCGACGTCATCGACGCCAGCGCGCGTTGCGCCGTCGCCGTCGACGAGCCGCCAGCCACGACCGCGTGCTGATCCGACCAGCCGCGTTCCGCCCGGTGCCGATCCAGGCACCTGGGCCGGCCGCGAACCAAGGCCGCGCACCGCATGCGCGCGCTTCCATGCCGCCCGTGCGCGCACCCGCGCCCGCCCGCACCGATGCGCAAACCGCGCGCGTCGCCGCCGCGCCGCACGCATACCCCCCGCGCCGTCAACGCGCGCTCGCGCGCCCCCCGCCCGCACCGCCGCACCGTTGCGTCACCGCCCGCGCCCGCCGGGGCTGCGCTCGACCCGTCGGCCAGGACGACCAAAGCTGTGCCAGCTTCCTACACCGCCGCGACAGTGAACGGCTAGCTCTGTGATCTGGGCGGGCGGGGACCAATCACCCACTCTGTAGGCGCGTCGAGTCGGCATCTCTGTCGCTGGTCGTCGCTGCCGGGCCTCCCCTAGGTAACTAGGGGTCTCACCTGGCGGTGACAGACCGCCGAGATGCCGTGAAGAAAGCGACGCTCACTATAAGCGTCGCGGCGCTCCTACAGATAAACAAATAGCAATCACACACATGAGCGCGCACTTTACACGCGCGCTCAAATATCATTGCCAGGGGCAACCAAAATGAGGGGCCCGTGTTAACGGGCCAACGTATAGCCCTCGCGGCCGGGGGGCACAGCCCCGGTTCCGCTTGCCGCGCCCCCTTACCGGGACGCAGCGACTTCCAACGGACCGACACTCACACTCGACGCACTCTCGCCGCGGACGGACGTGTCTGTGCGCTCTCCCGCTCCCGGCCCAGTGTTGTGTTTCGTGAATATTCTCGTCGCAATTACGTTTGATGGCTACCGTTCGTAGTTCGCAATGATCTACTTTAGGAAAACTTTGTACTGCGTCCCTATAGACCCACCTCCTCTCTTTTGTCATCTGGATAGCTCTATCTGTCGGCTCGGCATGACCGGTCACCAACCGATCACCATCATCTCCGCCTATATCCCACCAGACAATGGTCCGGAGGATCCCATCTCTCTCCAAAAGGACTTCACTGCCCTCTTCGGTATGAGTGACCCCGTCATCTTAATGCCAAACACCCGGCGTGGAACAGTAGCACGACTTCTACCAAAGGTCAAGAATCCCTTAACTTCGACGTCATCGCTCCAATAATTTCCCCGGAAATCCCAACCATCTTCCTGATATACTCGATGTAGCGCTGCTCAAGAATGTGAACCTCCGGTTCACGGGAAGTTCCGGTGATGGAAGACCATCGCTGGAAACTACCTACTGACGTACGTGACTTGATAACCGAGAAGAATGCGGCTATTCGTGCCTACGATTATTTCCCTTGTGACGCGAACAAAGCCCACATGCGCCATTTACAGCGTGCTGTAAAGAAACGCATAGGGGAGGTTCGCTCAGAGGGTTGGAACAAGATGCTCAGTGAACTCGAGCCCACTCACCAATTCTTCTGGCACCTTCAGAGGAAATTGCGTTCCTCCGAGGAGGTATCTATGCCTCCCCTCATCCGCCCCGACAAGAGCGTCGCTTTCTACAGCACCGACAAGGCCGAATCCCTTGCTGACAGCCTAGAGTCCCAATGTTCTCCCAGCTCTCAACCAGTTGACCAAGCTCACCTGAACAAGGTCGACGCTGAAGTCGAACGGAGAGCCTCCCTACCACCCGTCGAAGACCCTGATGATCCTCTGCCTCCCGTCACTCCAGACGAAGTGCACGACATCATTAAAGGGCTACAGGCGCGTAAAGCCCCCGGTTCGGTCGGTATTACAAATAAGGTATACAAACTCCTACCTATCCCACTAATAATGCTTATGACCGCCATCTTCAATGGCGCCTTGAGCAACAACATCTACCCACAAGCGTGGAAAGAAGCAACCGTCATCGGTATCCCAAAGCCAGGCAAGCCAAAGTCTGAGCCCTCCAGCTACCGCCCCATCAGCTTACTCAATGTTCTCGGCAAAATCTACGAGAGGCTTATTTATAAGCGTCGCAAAGACTATGCTGAAGCAAAGAGCCTCATTCCCTACGAGCAGTTTGGTTTCCGTCCCCAACACTCGAGTATCCACCAGGTCCACCGTATCGTTGAGCACTTGTGCGCTGGTCTGCAGAGTAACGCGACGACGGGTGTGCTATTCTTCGACATAGCGAAAGCCTTCTACAAAGTCTGGCACAACGGCTTGTTATACAAGCTTTACCAACTAGGAGTGCCAGATCGTCTCGTGCTCATCTTACGAGACTTTTTGTCGAATTGCACCTTCCGCTATCGCATCGAGGGTGCACTCTCGTCCCCTCACCCTATTCGCGCCGGGGTCCCTCAGGGTTCCGTTATATCTCCTCTAGTCTTCACGCTGTTTATCAGCGATATCCCAAAGAGCAAAAATGCTCAGTTGGCTCTCTTCGCCGACGACACTGCCGTTTACTATACTGGTCATTGTCCCAATGCTATAGCTCGTACTCTCCAAACCTCCGCAAACGTTTTAGGCGCTTGGTTGCGGGAATGGAGAATCGAGGTCAACCCCGATACGAGTCAGGCGGTTCTCTTCTCGAGACGTCGTCGATTCCCTCCCCCTCTTCCCAGCCCGATCACTATGTACGGTAAGCCGATCCCTTGGGAGAAGCAAGCCAAATGCCTAGGCGAATTCCTCGATCAAAACCTTACCTTTAAGGCTCATATTAAGGCGGTTCGCGCGCGCGCCTCCTTTGCTCTTAGCAGGCTCCACTTCGTACTGACAGCCCGTAGTAAACTGTCACTTAAATGCAAGCTGCGCATCTATACCGCAGTCATCCGGCCCATCATGACCTATGCCTGCGTTGTATTTGCGCACGCTCACCCACGTCATCTCCATAAGATGCAGACCCTCCAGAACCGTTTCCTCAGAAAGGTCACGGGTGCCCCCTTCTATGTCCGTAATATAAATCTCCACGTCGACCTTAAAATGCCTACCATAAACCAGTTCATGAAACGCTTATCGAAGCGTTTCTTTGACTGTGGCATCAAACACCCAAACCCCTTGATCTCAGCGGCCGCCCGCTTCACTCCCTCCCGCATTAGTAGTATTCGCCGACCAAGGCATACCTTAATCGCCCCCGACGATGCCACTACTCTCCAGGAGAGTAGTAAGGCCACCAGCACGCTACGTAAGCCCAAAACCCGATCGCCGTCCTACCGCCCTCGACGCCGAGGCCCGCCGCGACGCCCAAATCCACACCCCTCCCGACCCTTGCTCGAGCCAGCCCGCGCCGCTGAGCCTGTAGCTTTAAATTCGTCACAAAATCACTCAAATCCTGATCCAGCTAGTCCCTTGCTGCCCTCTTTCAGCGACGCCCTAAGCCGAGGTCCGTACCCCACAGGGGGTGCCCTTAGCGTGTAGTCGCTTAGTTTTTAGTTAGTATTTAAGTTTAAGTCCTGGCTGGAGGCCTTAATTTATTAGGGCAACCACAGGCAAATCCGTTTAAGCAGACGACAACCTCATAGGTCGGCGAAATGCCATTCCCAAAAAAAAAAAAAAAAAATATCGACACACTTCAGTTCCAGCGCTCGAGAAGAAAACTACCAAGAAGAACAAGTCCGCCAGCTCCGAATTAGTTCCTCGCCGCCGTTCGCCTCAAGTAAAATCCCTACCAGTGTTTTATTCGACAAGGCCAAGCTATCCCGAACAGAGCGATTAGACTGACACATTACGATTGGACTGATGACGTTGGCCTTTGTTGTCTAAAAATTCCAAAGACCGAAATCTTTCTTCAAGGAAAGATTTGAACTAATTAATTGTAGGCAAGTCGTCTGAACACTCACTAATTATCATTTCCCATTGTTTACGATATGCCGATGCTGCTCGCCTTTGGCCGCGCTGACGTTACACAAGCAGCAGGTTGATTTATTCAACCTGACTCCACAACATGAAGAACAGTGCACACGAGTCCCTTATCCGGTTTCGAAGGACCACTTTGTACAACGTACCAAAAATATCTCCCGTAGGAATAAAACAAGGTGTCCAGAGTAAGACAATTTATTGGTATAAAATACTGAGGAGATCATACCTAGCAGGAAAATCTCGAGACCGCGACAAAGGTGACGTTACGGCACAACGCCATCTGTTATTAAATAGCGGTACTAAAGAAATTATATGTTGGCTTTCGTATAAAATTTGTATGTATCAAGACACGTAGGTCCTATTTTTTTTTTTGTGTGTATAGCATCTCGTAGTTAACCTTGAGAGGTCGTGACTACTTAACCGGACTATCCTGTGGCTGCCTTAAGCGAACTCAAGGCCTCCAGCCAGGGGCGAAAAACTTACATTACTAAGCGACTGCTCGCTAAGGGCACCCCCTGTGGGGTACGGACCTCGGCTCAGGACGTCGCTGGTGGGAGGACAGCAAGATGGCACTTGTAAGGCACTTTTGAACGTCAACATTTACATTAAAAATAGAACTGATTCTAGGCGCCCCTTCCGAAAGGTAGTTTCGAATGGAGAAGAATGGGCAAGAAACTCACCGTTACTAGTTTAAAATGTTTTACAATATGTTGTATACATTAATTATATTTTTATATGTGAAGATGATGCACCAAGAATAAAAATACTATACCACAATTGGTAAAAAGAATTTAAAATAAAGCAAAGACAGATAAATTAATCACGTGATAGGTACATTGTGCTCACATATTTACAATTTTGTAAAAATAAATGATTTTCCTTAAATATTAACTAGGAATAAGTCAGTGTGTGAGTTGAGTAAAATAACAAGTTATACAATAAAATTTGCAACCAGTACGATATTTTGTTATAACATTTAACACAGTATCCTATAAATATAAATGATGTATGTACTTTAGCTAATCTGAAAAACGGTTGACCTATTTTATCTTTTTTCTAGTATTTAAATTATGTCTATCACTTTTTTTTTTTAAGATGTAGTTTTTTTTCTTACATACATAATATTTTCATAAATGAATTGGCAAGGTACTGTCATAATATTAATCCCTTTAAATAGTTCCCTGAGAGATTCGCGACGAGGAAGATTGTATATGGCTCTGACAGCTCTCTTTTGCAACATAAAAATGGATTCAATGTCAGCAGCCCGACCCCACAGTAAAATGCCATACGACATAATGCTCTGGAAGTAGCTAAAATAGACCAAACGCGCGGTTTCTACATCTGTTAACTGTCTTATCTTTCTAACAGCATAAGCGGCCGAGATTAGCCGCCCCACAAGAGATGTTATATGTGGTCCCCATTGTAATTTCTCGTCCAGCGTGATTCCTAGGAAAACCGTCTGATTAATAAATTCCAGTTTTTCTCCAATCAATATGATGTCACATTCGCTACTTCTAACATTTGGTAATTTGATTCGAATGCATTTGTTTTTATTTTATTTTTATTTAGTACCAAATTATTTACCGTAAACCAATCTTGGACTTGAAGAATCGAATTATTCACGTCGTCCTGATTTTGTGACCGTCGGTCTATTTTAAAGATCAGTGATGTGTCATCTGCACATAACACCATCTTCGGTTGATTTTGAAACAATTGGGGTAAATCATTAAACTAAGAAGAGGAATGGACCCAATATCGAACCTAGAGGAACGCCCATTGCCATTTCATACTCTAATGAGTTTATGCCGTTTACTTGAACTTTAACCTTTCTATCTTTCAGGTATGACCTTAGTAGATCTGTTTTCTGTGTGTGTGTGTTGTCTGTGTCTTAGAAGAGCTGTATTCCTAGCCCCATAGTGCTCCAGTTTTAGAAGAAAGGTCTCGTGGTTTACGCAATAAAACGCCATAGAGAGGTCGCAAAAGATTCCAATGGCATCTTGTGCTTCTTCCCAGGCGTTAAAAATGTTCTTGGTTAGAGTTGAACCAGCGTCAGTGGTACAACGCCCTTTGGTGAAACCGTACTGTTGTTCATGAAAGATGGAGTTTTTATGAAAGTGATGTAACATTTGATTGAGCATCAACTTATCAAACACCTTACTGAGAACTGGTAGAATTGATACAGGCCTATAATTGTTGAGTTCTTTACTATCACCGGATTTGAACAAAGGAACTACTTTACTGTGTTTCATGAGATCCTGAAAGATACCCTGGTCTACACTGGTGTTAAATATGACAGCTAAATAGGGCGCAATGGTTTCGATGAAAGTTCTACAGACTTTTACAGCCATTCCCCAGAGATCTTCTGTTGATTTAATTTTAAGATCTTTAAAAGGTTTTACATCAGCCTGGGGCTTTGTACGCTGAAACCTAAACTCCAAAGGGCATGCCTTAACATTATTTCTAAGTAAGGCAGCAGAGAACTTGGGTGAGGAATTTAAAGCTTCAGTAGTTTTAAGGGGAATATTAGCAAAGGTAAAAAAACAAATTTCTGAGTTGATAGGGCCATGTGCAGTTTCTAAATTAAATTGAGTATTACGCTGTTTTCTCCTACCTGTTTCATCATTTATTATTTACCAGGTAGTTTTTATTTTATCATCAGCAGATTTTATTTTATTGCTAGTATATAGAGTTTTAGAAATTTGGTCTAAAGCAACATATGAATAATAAAAGATGTGTTCTTTTATTATTCATATGTTGCTTTAGACCATACAGTTCAAAAAGTGTTTCCCTGCTTTTACGAATACCTGGAGTCGCCCAATAACTAAATGAGAACTTTGTGTAAATACTTTTGGTTTTTAGTGGAAAAAATTCAATATATTGGGTGTTTAATAGTGAAAAGAACTCGGCATAGAACTCATTAGGGTCACATATTATTAAAACGTTGGACAAAAAATTTACTGGCCAAAGAGTTATTCAATTTCTCTAAATTTTTAAAATTTTTGTAAAGGCATGTAGGAGCAAAATGTTACTGTTTGTCCACTGTCATCAGATGGCAACTTATTTAAAATTTGTTTGTGTAAGTAATCGCAGTTTAGCACATCTTCTATTACAGAATTAAACACACATAGATTCTGGTAACCTGGAGGTCTGTATACGCATACTATAACATGCTTATCAAGCTCAACACAGGACAATTCAATGATGTGTTCAACAGACAGACCGATGATATCTTTTCGTTCTATAGATTCAATCGTGTTTTTAACTAAAATTAATGACCCGCCATGTATCATATGTTTTCGGCTGAAATGGCTAAATATACAATAATTTTCAAAGTTAATTGACAGTACTTGATAATCTTTTAACCGATGTTCTGTTAAACAAATGACAACAAACTTGGTATTTCCCAAAAACAATTCTATATCTAGTAACTTTGAAGAGCAAGCTTGAATATTCTGTTAAATAATATTAAATTGTGTTGCACTCCCTTTGGTTTCTTATCATTATTAGTTAAATTGCCAGAAGATACCTTATTACTATTCTCTAATAATAATTGGCTATTGTAGGGGTAACTTCTATTGTCTTACTAACTAGTTTTAAAAGATAGCCGGAGTGACCTCCACAACTAATATTTTGAAGTGTCTAGAATGCCCATTTCAGTTGCATTAGGAAGAGAATACTAGTAGTAGCCTCCAAGGACGTTGATATTTTATTTAGACAAAGATTGTTAGAACTATATCGGGGGGCACGGCAGTGCCCCCGCCAAGTCGAGCGCGAAGCAAACACTGCCGTACCATCCTTTACTGGAAACATTTCGCCGCATTTTCAGGCCCCTATTTGAGAACCTCTAGAAGGATAAGACCAGAACGCAGAAATTTTCGTCATCCAGTAAGCTATAATCACATACTTAAAATACAAAATTTCAAGTCTGTAGGTCATTTAGGTCCGAAGATAAGCGAAAGCAAAGTTTCGCATTAATGACAATCACTCACTCACTCATGATCATCAGAATAGAACTAGTACTTCCCATAAACTCAGACAGCTGAAATTTGGTACAGAGTTAGGGTTTAATGGCCACATAAAGGGAAAACTATAAAAACTAGGATAATCGAAGATCTGGAGTACCTGGTGACCCTGATTAGAAAACACAAGAGCCCAACCAAACTGTTAGAGATCGACATACCGCCTTTACAAAAAAATATTCAACTTGGTGGGCCGGTCATTTGATGTCAAAAATCGAAGGTCTGAAGTATCTGATGAAGAACCCTCAGCTGCACCCTAATTGCGTAACACACAATAAATCGGAATCTGAATCGTTTTGAAACAGATTGCTAATCCATTGCTTCATAAGTTCGATAAAAACTCTGCTCAACAATGTGAATAACGCAATGAATGTTGTTGAACTGTCAAAATCAAACAGATTAGTCGTAATCGTTTACGAAAATGTGTTACGCAATTAGGGTGCTGGTCTCAGCTGTATTAGAGATACGGCAATGCCCCCTTCTACTATTGGTACATAAAAAAATCGACTGTCATTGCAAAAACCCAGCGTAGTGGGACACATCTAATTTAATCAAGCCTATAGCGTCCCACTGCTGGGCGAATGCCTCCCCTTCTGCTTTGCCCACGTTTCTACAAAAAGAAGTGAAATCCCACGAAAAACATTCTGTAAAAACTAGCCAAGTCTCGATGGAGCTGCTTGTTTATCTCTAAAAGTAATGAAATCTAGATTTCTTTATTATTATAGATAATGTTGTGTAACTTGGCCGTTGAACATTCTTCAACGTTAGTGGGTACAAGTCAATTTTGTTTACACGTAATGTTATATCTGTTGTAACTATGTTTGTTAAGCGAGTTAAGGCGCAATTGCGCACTTCAAACTGCACACGTTTGTTCGAACTATTGTGTGCATTAAACGCCCAAATATGCTGCGCCAACTTAGCTTTGTGTGTGTGAAACAAAGTCAAGGAAGACCAAAAAAAAAACCTTTTGAAATAATCAAAATTTTATCGTATAGACTGTCGAGAATACTCTTCCAAAAAACATATTGTTCGTTCCCTGTATCACTCATTACGTCCATGGTCTCATAGTTCATTATTTCATTCAATTCAATCAATCTCTCATTCGTTCATTTCAGAGATCACGGTTTCACGGCGACGCTAGAAAACTGATTTGTTTTGTGCAGAAAATAAAGTAAAAACCATCTGATTGCGAAAGCGTTTTGTTATGTGTGTATTTTGACCGATTTGATTATATTTTTATTAAATCAAAGTGAGTTATTTTTATTTAATGAAATTTGTTGTCAGGGCGCGAACCAAATCGCCTTCGGCGGCTTCTGAAAAGGAAAAGAAGAAACCACGGGAAAGCAAAAAGAAGAAAGGTGATTCTGGATCTAGCAGCAGTGAGAGCAGTGGCAGGTACTTTACCCTATACTTTATTCCTATACTTACTTTTTTGTATTTTGATAGTAAGTAAGGTTATGTATCTGAGCTGTAATTTTATACCTACGTTTAATTTTTTTGTAGCCTTCATTATCTATACAGTTTACAGATCTATCTATATATTTTTTGTTTAGTAAATCTATTAGTTTTTCCCTAGTAAATAAGGTTTGTTGTGTAGTTCCTCAGAGAGCAGTTCATCTCGCTCATCGTCAAGGTCGTCGTCGAGCAGTTCGGGCAGCTCCTCTCGCTCCTCTTCATCATCCAGCTCGTCCAGCAGCAGCAGTAGCAACAATGACCGCTCCAGGCCAAAGAAGAAGTAAGTACACAATGCTGACACTACCACTATTAATAACATTAAGAAATAGGTATTCAACACTTTTAGGGACACTAAACGCCCATTAAGTATAATGACACTAAAACTTCTATTGTGTCTCAATAAGTGTCCTACAACCAATTGATTATTTATCAATCTAAATAAACATGTTGTGGCTATAGTGTTACTGAAACCCCTTGATATATTTATTATTGACAAATCATTTACTGGTAATCCATTTCAGAACTTCCCCCAATAAGAGCCCTGTGAAGGATCGCCGTGAACCTGACAGAGATAAAGTAAGGGACAGATCACCTCTTGATAAGAAGAAATTAGCTGCACCCTCATCTAATGATAAGGGAAAAAGTAAGGAGAAAAATGATAGGTAAGTAGTAGATATTAAAATTAAATAAATATTACTTTCATTGTTGTGTTCAGACTAGCTGTAACTGCTAGTCATACCAGATTTTTTTTCATGACTCCTTTTTGTAATGCTCAGTCTCCTTCAGAAAATAATGTTTCTGTTCAGATCTCCTGGCCGCAAAAAGCGTGAGCGCTCCCCGCTACCACGCCCCACAAGAATTCATATAGGGCGTTTGACTTTGAACGTCTCCAGAGATCATGTTCATGAGATATTCTCCACATATGGTACTGTGAAAGCAGTTGAGTTTCCCATGGACAGATTACATCCCCACAATGGACGGGGATATGCATATGTTGAGTTCAGTAATGCTGATGAGGCAGAGAATGCCATGAAACACATGGATGGAGGTAAATAAAACAAGGCTTTCCTACATACTTTTAGTCTTAGATAAAAGATCGGTCTCGCAATGCTCGACTAGATACTGCGCTCTATACAAACAATAGCTTCGTAAATGCAGCAACTCATTACATATTGTAGTGTGTCATGTCAAGACATCGTCACTTGACATTTGTCAGTTGACATTGACAACTAGTGTGTGTGAAGAATTGTGTTACCAGCTGTTCAACTGTTACCCGAGTTAAGGGAAAAAAAAACTATTGTTTTGTGTTGTGGTCTATTAGTTAGTTATAAATATAGCTTAGAAAATGCTTAAAAATGAACAATAAAAAGCGAATATATTAATATATTTGTGTATAGGTTAGGCATAGGTTTCTTCGTTATAAAAATGGCAGGTATGTTTATCAATGATGAGGCCTCATTTTTAACACATTTTTATTATTACATATTTACATATGACGATAATTTTTTCATTTTTGATCAGGTTCCTTGGTGAAAGTTGTTCATAGGTAGAATCACTACTTGAAAAAGTGTCAGCTAAAATTTTATACCTTATTATAGATTACAAAGATAAACTTTAAATAATATATAGAACTAGGTTATATAAATGAAAGAAGTGGTTATATAAATGTAATTAAATACAAAAACTAAAAATAATCTCAACCACGGGGAACTTGACTTTTGTATACGCGGCAACACTGAATGGCGTTTAGGGTTCATGTTATTTTATGTTGAAAATTCGAAATTATTCAACACTTACTGATGGTATGTGAACCCAGTGTCCTTCTCTTTCCCAATTAGGATTAATAAAACATTCGGTACGTGCACGTGACAGACAGCTTGCAGTGTGACTGGCTCGGGTACGCCAACTTTGGCGTGGTATTAGTTGCCGCATTTGACAAGTACGGCGGCGGTATCTAGCCTAGCGAGACCAATCATTTATCTAAGCATTTAGTCTTACTTTGACTGGATGGATGGATCTATATGGCCACAGACAGAAAAGCAATAATTCCTGGTTTTATTGAGAATTGTTTTACAAATTTTATTAAATTTGAATAACAGAATACACACTTCTATTATTATAGGTCAGATCGACGGTCAAGAAATTACAGCGGCGCCGGTGTTGATACCATCTCGTCCTCGTCGGCCTTCTCCGCGCCCCCCGCCGCCCAGACATGCCCCGCCTCGACGACACTCTCCTCCACGGTTAGTATTAGTACCTATTTTTTATGCTAAAACAAAATAGGTTTCAAATGTTGAGTTTTAAGTTTAAAAAAAAAGTAACCGCTTCGCGAAACAATCGCCCAGATGCAAAAAGTATGTGGCGCAGACTGAGCGTGTTTTCTTGTGAGACAGCCACGCGAGATTGGTCCGGACCCTGCTAGTACCTCAGCTCCATTGGTATTGATAATTTCATAATATCATTACATAGCTAGACTGTGCCAATATTTGATTTCGTTGTGTGCAGGTACCGGCGCCGCAGCCCGCTGCCCCGGCGCCGCTCCCCGCCGCGGCGGCGTCGCTCTCGCTCTCGCTCGCCTCGCGCGGCCCCGCGTCGCCGACGTTCCAGGTCCTCCTCCTCCTCGTCCCGATAACTCCTCTACACACACACACACACTACACACCCTTGTCACTATGCATGAAAACAGAAACACAATGGATTTTTTGACCTATCTAATTTTGGGAGGCTCCCCAAGTTACCAATCAATGCTACATTTTCCAAAAATATCACCAAGGTAAGTATAAATCTACTTCCCATCTTTATGGTCATTTTAGTATAATTGTATTGTAGATTTGTTATAACAATGGCGATTTAATGTGCAGGTAAGTATTTTGTGTCTTCATGACTTTGCACCATTTAGTTGAATAAACTTTTAACGAGACATTTCTTGTTATAAAAGCTTGCAAAATGGAAACAACTGAGTGAGTGATCAATGCAGATGAACTGTATCTAAATATGACTTTAAACAGTGTGAAGTGTCATGTATTAATAATGTATTTGTATTATGCGAGGAATCCTGACTTTTTTTTCTAATAAATTGTATTAGTAATCAGACTTTAATTTTTATTCCCAGATCTAAAGATCCTGTTTCCAATGCCAAGTAGAAAACTCCTTCTACGATTGCGAATGTATCTCATCCGATGTTATGAATAATAATATTTTAAGGATCTTGATGTTTTTCATTTAGTAGTCTAGCTAGTATATACATAACTAAATACAATAAAATCGTAGCAAATTCGAAACTATAATCTTATTTAATTTAAAATAAAGTAAAGGAGTAGCTTCCACAACACATACTGGCTTACGCCAAATCGACGAGCGGCTTGCCGAGTGCTACTTCTCGGGTGTCTTTGGAAATAATCCAGTATGGCGTCTTCAGTGTGTTTGGCCAAGGGTGGCCGGCCCCTGCTTCTGGCATGACTGGGTAGCTGGAACTGCCCATGATCAAGTAATCGCTGATACGTCCGTAATATTAGAGCAGTGCTAGGAATTTGAGGAACAAACATCGATCACTAATAAAAAACTAGATACACAATCCCATGCAAAAGTTCTCTTAAAACTGTCCCCAATTATGTTTACGAAATTCTAGTTGAAATAAATATACGTAATGGAAATTCAACCTTAAACGCTACGCTCAAAGTTGTATTCACAAAGCTATGTACAAAAAGCAATAATTTTTTACGAGCGATACTCGCTGGTCAACATACATCAAAACAAATTCAACCTTACAAGCATGTTTCAAAGTCGGAAATACAATGTGCCAAATGAAAGCAATAAAACTTTACGACCGCGGGTCGACGCTAGGACAAGGAGTGAGTGGAGTTGAACTGTTAATTTTTTTTTTTTTAGTTTGTAATGATAAATGGTTTTTTTTTTGTCAATGCATCAAAAAGTTGGTGTAGGTAATAAAGCATATCTTAGTCTATGTTGCATAAGTGTAATGATTATAATTTACCTGAAAAGTAAATATGGTTTTGTACATATACGTATGGCGCTTAGTACATCATTTATAAAAAGAAAATGTAAAGGGGTGGGATCCTGGTGTCCTGAAACACAGGCCACGAGCCTAGCTTAGGCACCAGTCTCCCACAATATATATACTTACCAGAATTATGTATCTTTCTCGAATCTGACCAATGTAAAATAATTTATGTATATTGTGGTGAGAAAAAATAAAGTTGATTGATTGATTGATGGTTTTGGATAGGGCACCACATTAAATTAATAATTAAACAAAAAATTATATTATTTTATTTTTTCTTTAATTTGTGATAAAATAATAAAGGTATTGCTTGACAAACAACTTATATCAAAATTCAATAGTTACTTAATATAAAAAGTAGGTACAGAAAGTTCTTGTAAAATCAAAAAGAAATTGTTGACCTAATATTCAGATTTAAAAAGAAAATACAGCTACAACTGACTTACATAGGTAATTAACCTATGTTATTATTTTTCATGAAATGAAATGAGTTTATTATATAATCGTCTTTTCGATAGATTTTTATGTTTTCCGTGTATTGTATAGCCTTGTCATTTTTTTCGTAGTCACACTCACCATCACTCGTCATCACTTTCTAAAAAAATCCTCGAACATACAACGCTTCCTTGGGTCGGCTTTAAGACTGATATCCATTCTCCACACCTTACTGGTTCTCGTGGAAAGCAAAAAAAACAAAAATAAAAATCTATGAAATAATACTATAATATTTATAGAAGCAGTAAAGTAGTCTCATAATACAAAAAACAAAACAATCATTCTTTAATAATAAAATAAAAAAAGAAATAATAGCGTCTCCATTAATGGAACAGAGTCAACGCACGTAACCCGAACAATTTAAGTGGGCGTGCGATAGTACGAGTAAATACGTTAACTAAGAGTCTTTACAATTAAGATGCTTTATAACTCGTGCTGTTTATTAGGATTTAATTTAAAAAAAATGTTTTACGATGATTTCTTGACAAAATATCAATATTTACAATAAAGTGATAACAATAATATAATGATAATATTAATACTTACCGAAAATATAAAAATCCATCCTTTTTTAGCGTTCTAGATGTGTTATTTTTACAGTTTTTATACGAGCAATGAGGCGTGTTTACCGTTCGAGCGTTCGAATTCCACTAGATTAAAAGCGCACCCGAATGTTCAAATGGGTGCGCGTTTGGTGAGGACACTTTTTGTCGCTGATTGTGTATCTAGTTCTTTATTAGTGATCGATGGGAACAAACCAGTAAAGATGGATGTCTGGGACACACTTGAGGGTATTTACTACAGCAAAGGTCCTGCACGAAAGGCAAGTCTTTTGAAATAATTAATCTTAAGAAAAATGAAAGAAGAGGATAATATAGTAGATAACTTGAGCAAGTTTATGGACATCGTCGATAAGCTTGCAGTTAGGGACATAGAAATTAATTAAGATCTACTTAGCATTATGATGTTCTGTAGTTTGTCTCAATCTTTTGAAATTTTTCGAATTGCTATCGAATCCAGGGATGATCTACCAAGTCCTGAAAACTTGAGGATAAAAATGATTGAATAAGTTGAAGCAAGAACAAATATGGCCAGTACAAGTGAACAACATTCCGAACAAGAAGCGCTATTTAGTAGACAGCGCAGAAGATACAAAAATGTTATTGTTGAATGTTATAAATGTTAAAAGAAAGGACATAAAGCCAATGAATGCTGGTCAAAAGTCGGACAGCCAGCCCCAAAAGGATGTAATAAACGTGTTTCAAAATTTATATTTTTCTGAAGAAACGTGTCTAAATACAAATGATATGATGGAAAAACTAAACAAGTGGTGTCTTGACAGTGGTTGCACGGCACATAAGACACATGAGTTAGAAATATTCCGAAATCTTGTTAAGGATGAGAGCAAATCTTTAAAGTTAGCATCAGAGAACTGTACAGCACAAATTGAAGGTCGTGATACAGCAAAACTTAATATCAAGGAAATACCTGATCTGCAACTGACCGAAGCTTTGTACGTAACATCACTAACTACAAACCTAATGTCAGTTGGAAAAATTACAGACAAAGGTGCAACAGTTTTATTCAAACAAAAAATGCAACTGTAATGTATAATGGTCAAATATTGTTAAGAGCAGAAAAACATGAGGACGGTTTATATTATGTTAAAGAAAACATACAAGAAAAAGCTAGGTTCTGCGAAGCAAATAAAATGCAGCAATGGCATAGAAAACTAGCTCATCTCAATGAGGGGCAAATGCGAATAGTTCTAGATAGAAAGAACATGCAAGGATTGGAATTTAATTTGAAAAAAATGACACAGTTAAAGACTTTGATATGTGTGCTAAAGGCAAAGCAACAAAATTACCGTTTAATACACCCAAAAACGAAGAAAGAACAAATGAAAAATTACAAATTGTGCATACAGACATAAGTGGTCCCATGAGACAATTATCTAAAGCAGGTTCCAAATACTTCATCACATTTACTGATGACAAACTTACATACTTTATTCAAGATATACAATGAGGGTATATACAATAAAAGACTAAGGATGAAGCCCTAACAAAATTTAAAGAATTTAAAAACGAGGCAGAAAGGTGCACCTAGCAAACGATAGTTGTTTACAAAGTGACAATGGGACGGAATACATAAACCATGAATTTCAAAAATACCTAAGAGACAATGGCATCAAAAGAAGGCTATCTGCACCATATACACCCGAACAAAATGGGTTGGCAGAGAGAAAAAATAAACATTACTAGATAACGCTGGATGTATGATTAATTGACGCTAATATGAAAGAATGATTTTGGGCCGAAGCCATTAAAACAGCTAACTACAACTGGCAAACCGTAGTCCTTACAGCAGTATTAATAATGAGACTCCACTTGAAAAATGGGCAAATAGAGTTCCATCTGTAAGGCATTTCCGCATTTTCGGGACTAAGGCATTAGTTCTAAAAAAGGGAAAAAGAAACGGAAAATTTGAAGCCAGATCGACTGCTGGTATAATTTTAGAGTACTCGGAAAATCCCAAAGCGTACCGTATTTTCAATCCAAAATCAGACAAAGAATTTATTATATTTACAATTATAATTAGAGATGTCAAAGTACTGGATAAAATGTTGATGTACGAAAATGAGACAAAAGAAGGACAAAAAAGAGGTGTAGTTGATAAAAATTAAACAGAAGTTGTATTATTTCCAGAAGAAGAAAATGAAGACTCGAATGAACATGAAATTAATGAATTAGATAAAGAACTAGACACTAATGATGTATTTGTTGATGCAACTACAGAAACAGACGAAATAGACAATGAAGACAGGCATGAAATGTATGCAGATGCTGAAAATGAAGCGACTACTTCAAATAATGGAAAGAGACAGAGAAAACCACCAGTTTGGCAGAAGTATTATGAAATGGATACTGAACAATCATTCCTCTGTGGTATAGATGAGAATTGTGATGAATGGGAAGATGCAATAATAAGCAAAATTGAATCTCACCTAAAAAACAATACTTGGAAAGTTGTACACAAGAATGAAGGCTAAAATTTGTTAGATAATAAAATGATTCTGAAATATAAGTACAATGCACTCGGAGAAATAGACAGACGAAAGGCGCGACTAGTAGCTCGTGGGTTCAACCAGGCAGAAGGAATTAACTATACTGAAAATGAGTACAATAAGACTATTGATTACATATGCGATAGAAAATTATATGAAACTAAGTCAGCTAGACATCCGTCTGTATAAATTTGAATGAAGAAGCCAAAAAATCTTGATTAATATTTAAAAATTATTATATCTCATGAAAAAGACAAAGAGTTGATGAGAAAAGCAAGAGAAATGCTAACAGATATAAATCAATGTAAAAATAATGTAATATATGTCAACTAAATAAAGCTACGAGTATAAACGGATTGAAACAGGCAGGAAGGCTATGGTATTTAAAATTACACAGAACATTATTGGAAATGGGTTTTAGAAATGCTACAGCGGATCCTTGTTTGTACATATTTGAACAAGGAGACGAAAAACTGTTTGTCGACGATTTAATTCTGGTATACAAATCAGAAAAAATATTGAAGGAAGTCAAATCCAAATGAGAAAAAGCATTTGACTTAATAATAATAAACTTTTTATTTCAGAATAAAACTCCATAATAATTAAACAAATTTGTTAGCACATGCTGACTTAAAAACTATGTTAGTGTACAAATACAAAACAAAACAAAAATGTTAGTGTCTTAAAACTTAAAAAACTATGTTAGAAGACATTACCCATATGTACAGGAGCATTTAGCTGACTTAATTGCCAGATGAAAGGGCAATCCAGTTTGTTGGCAATAACACTCAGGTGACTGTTGGTACTGGCACGCACCCTGCGCAACAAGGACGCTGCTCGTTAAATACATGATAAATGATTTTATTTCTCTAAGTGGGTTTGTACAAACACTTACACGTCAATCTTTTTTTTTTTAACTAGATGAGGTCGGTATTTCCTATCTGACTACTCTGAGAAGAAAGGCCGAAACAAACTCAAGAGGTCACAATCTCTTTTAAAGTCCAGACATAATCTTGGTCAGATCTATTAAGGCTTAGATCTTGAAGTTTATTATAAAAGCGTATACATTGACATCTGAACGAGCCACCTGTTTTCTTGAGCCTTGTTGTAGGTACAACAAATTTGTGTTTGTTCCTAGTTTTTGTTTTTGTGGTCATATAAAAGATTATCATAAATATACTGAGAAGGCACAGTCATTACATTAATTTCCTTAAATTTCTCTCTGAGAGTGTCTCGGACTTAATTTATAAATTAATTGTTATATTAATTTATAAATCTAGCATAGCTCTTTTCTGAGAAACAAATATAGTCTGAATGTCGTCGGCATTTCCCCACAACAGAATACCGTACGACATTACACTATGAAAATAGCTAAAGTACACTAAACGGGCTGTCTCTACGTCAGTTAAATTACGAATTTTTCTAACAGCACAAAGTATGCAAGTATGCTGAGGAGCTTATTTTTTTGTCAATTTATCAGTATGTGGGCCCCACTGAAGCTTAGCATCCAAAATACTGTGCCGTCTTCAGGTTTCAATTCGTCGCCCTTTATCAACACCTTCGTTTTCACCTGCCTAACGTAAGGTAGCGTAAACTTAATGCATTTAAGTCTTCTTTTCATTAAGAAGTAAATTATTACTATTGAACCAGTGAACTAATTTTGAGATCGCGCTATTTACATCGTCAGTAACCAGCTGATGACGTTTAAGTTTAAACAAAAGTAAAGTATCATCCGCAAACAGCACTATATCATGATTATCCTTTATGAGGTAAGGCAAGTCATTAATATAAATAAGAAACAAGAAAGGACCATGAACTGAGCCCTGTGGAACTCCCATTGTTAAGATAAATCCTGGAGATCTTTCTCCATTAACGTCAACGCTCTGAATCCTTTTACTCAAGTATGAAGTAAGAAGATCCAGAGCGGTATTTCGGATCCCGTAGTGGCGGAGTTTCCTGATTAACGTTTCATGAAGAACGCAATCGAATGCCTTGGACAAATCACAAAAGCTGCCCAAGGCATCGCATTTATCTTCCCAAGCATTATAATATGTCCTAAAAGTTCAACACCGGCATCAGTAGTTGAACGACCCCTTGTAAAACCGAACTGTTTGCTATGTAATAATTTATGTCTGTTTTAAAATCTTTGCAGTTGGTCTAAAATTAATTTCTCAAAAATTTTACTAAACGTAGGTAGTACTGAAACAGGTCTATAATTTGTGGGGTCTGATGTACTACCTGATTTAAACAAAGGTATTATTTTACTATTTTTCATAAGGTCAAGAAACTCCCCACAGTCGATACAATTATTGTAGTTAAGAACTAGAGTTGGTGCTACAATGTCTATAATAGACTTAGCTACAGAATTACCCCACAGATCTGCAGTATTTTTTACGCTTGCGCCTGATTGCAGCGAAGCCATCAGTCTGGGCGTCCGCGAACATCCCTATAGAAGCGTGGCAGCCCCAACAGCATTGAATGCATTATTGCACTGGACTCGAAGAGCATTAATGGCCTTTTGAGTGAAGCTATTCCAAAGGCTACACGTGTAAAATACTTGACAGTATCATTTGAAAAGAGTAATTTTACCTGAACCCGTGCAGTGTGAGAACCTTCGCATATACATATTACACCTCACCGCCAATGCTCTTCGCTCCCGGTCCACATCTAGATTGTCCTTCAAATCTTCCGAAACAATATATGCCCTAGATATTTAAACTGACGAAGACGGTTCACGACACAACCACTGACAAAGACAGCTGGGTAGCTCTGTGACCTTGTCAGTCGCCTTAAACATCATCAACTCACTCTTGACCGAATTGTATCTCAATCCGTGTCCCTCAGCATAACACTCACAGACTTTTATCAATTTCCTAAGGTCAACCATTGACGGGCTCAGCAGCACCATGTCATTGGCGTAGCTAATATTATTAAAAGCAACCCCATCTATGTAGCAGCCAACATTTAAACTACTGAGCTCAACAATGAGGTCATTGATGTATAAGTTAAATAGGGTAGGGGAGGTTAAAAATCGCTCAACGCGCCTAAAGAAGTTTATACTTCATAAAGCCTGTTAAATCCAAAAAAATTTACAAAGTATCAGGTTCCAGTTTTATTTCCAATAATTTTACAATATGTTTGATAATCTGAGACTAAAGTTTTTCCTTTGTATAAATGGTTTTCTTCTAGCAACATAAGCTCACGTACAGACCTAAAACCAAAATATGTATTAGTCAACAAGTTCAAGCAGATGATGTCTGTGTAGCCGACCTCGTAATTGGTTCACCACCCGACATTTAATAGAAGTAACTTTGCATCTCATAAAACGTTAAAGGTATAGACAGAAATGTAGTGACAATGTGGTTTCAACCTATTGGTATTAAGTAATATTAAGTTTCAAATTACTGGAGACTTTTTGTTAAAGTGATAAAGTAATTACGAGATTGACTATTCCCATGATTTGTTTTTCATTTTGTATTATCTACTTACGGATATTGTATCTTCATATTTTTTGGACCTCTCACTGGATTCCATGCTGATATAGGTGCTTTATTTGCAAGCATCAAACTGGCGACCGCCGTATACAAGCCATATTCTTGGCACATTTTTTCCTGTAATAATAATAAAATAAAAACAAACTTAATGCATCAAACACATTAATCAGTTAATCCAATCCAGTTTAAAGGTCAACTATCAGTTACCCTCCACTCCGCGAGCATGAAGTCGGCGTCGCTGATGGCCGAGGCAGCTTTATCAACGTGATCAATATTAGAAAAGTGAGGCAGGTAGTTTTCTTCCAAAAAGTTTACAAATGATACGGGCTGACTTATGAACTGCTCAATGATGTCTTCAGGAGAATGTGTGAACTTTTTACTGCCAGTTTCTGATTCTATTACTGTAAACAGATAAAATCTAGCTTTATGAGCATATCTTGCATAAATATTATTATGTTAGCGGAGGCACGCCCTTCATGCCTGGAAGCTTTTAGTAGATATTAAGTTCTGTTTACTAGCTGTTGAGCCTAGCTCGCTGTTTCGTCAACTATCTAGGATAAAAAGTAGCCTTTTTGTCCTTCTCCAGGTCATGGTCTACCAATGTGCCAAATTTCATCCGAATCCGTTTAGCCGTTTTAGCGTGAAAGTGTCTAACTTACTTTCGCATTTATAATATTAGATATGGTATCTGTTTTTTTGGTATAATGTCGTGTACTAACTGACATATTGGCAAATTATTACATAATTTAATGTTTTGTGTTTCGTAATGTTCATTACTTACTATTGTATAGAATCAAGTTCTTATAACTGAACAGACAGTTGTGCTGCTGGGGAGTTTGTTGTGCCACTTCTTCTTGAGAACTAGGAAGTGGTGAAGGGCGGGCGTTTTGGGGGACTATCAAATGTAATTTTTATGTTAAAAAAATGCTAATTCTCAGCCTAGTTTGAATAGATGACTTTTGATTTTGATCTATAGCTTTTTTGACAGTACAAATTGTTTAGTAGAAATACCTTTAGGATTCAATACTCTGCCCACTCCATGTAAGATGCTTACTGTTTGATCCTTCCCAAGTGACATAAATTTACTAGAAGTTTGTTTTTTCTTTTTAACGCACTTGCTCTTTGATTCTTTCCCGTGTACTGTGCTTGTGTCCATGTTTTGTTTTGATCCTCCTAAAACAAGCATTTGAAGGCATCAAACCTAGTGTAGCATGCAGGAAAAGAGCAAAAAAAAATGTATAAGTTAGGCATTGAGATTGGACTAACCTTTCAAGCATGCAAAATGTAAATTCAATACTGCCGACCTAACATCTCCTGCTGCAGAGTTGACCACACATTCTATCACATCAGCTGTTGGGCAATTATAAACTGCTGTGTGCTTCTTGCTTATAATACTTGCAACTCGTTTTAGAGCAGCTTTTAGATTTGTTGGTGCTACACTGTTCAATCTGTAAATCAAACATTTTTTAAATTGGTAACACTAAATTGAAATAAGTACATACAACTATATTAGTAATTAGTCTTGTGCCTGCTCGGTCATTTTTAAGATCGCTCCGTACTTGTTCATTTCAGACAGTGAACTAGTACATTCTATTAGTTCTAATCGCTCTATTCGGTCTTCGCTCTCGGTCAGCATCTCATCTCATTCATGCAGTATTCGGTCGGTCGGTTCGGGTAGCATCGTCATTAACCGGTTATTCTCTCTCGTTCTCATTTACAGACATTGAACGTATCTGACAAACAATCAGTGACTGTTTATCATTTCTCGTTCTCGTTCGCACAAACAATCGCGCGGTTTACAATGTACGAGATCGAAAAGAGCTATTAGACTTAATAGACCGATTACAAGTCAGCGTTCGGAAACGTTTCTTCTAGTACAGTGCGAAAATACGGTTCCTATTCGTTCATTGTTCACAAACTACACAAGACTAATAGTAATGCTGTTGCTTAGAAGTAGAGAGGTAATACTTACGAAATATGGTGTATGTTAAACTGCTCTTTCAAACCTTGTGTGAAGATGTTGGTAGCAGAATTCTTATTATCAGTATGAGTTTCTGAACAAATGAATACTATTGGTGATTTTGCCCTTTGTCTGTATTGCCTGTACATAATCAAAAAAAGTTACACAGTTTACAAAAGTAATACCTTCAGATAGTCAATTAGAAAAACAATAGAATAAATAACTTACTGTAACACTTCTGTAAATTCTGAGGGTGTTCTCAAAAAGGTATTGGGAAAATCTTCTACCAGTACCAATTTTCTACTATTATCATCTAACAGAGATGTAAAATTGGCAGCGTTTAATATGAATTCCAGGAATCTGATAGATTGTCTTTGCTTAAATTCAAATTCTCCTGAAACAAAAATATATGTAAAAGCAAATTTTAATAAAAAGGCAATTCATTATCATCCTGTGTGAGTAAATATAATTAATACTACTTCTTATGACAATAGTATAAGTAGATGAATAGTTATTCTTGCTTTAAGTCAGTGTAATTAAAGAATTGGAGATTACCATTTTCAGAAGGAATATCAATATCCACAGGGGTGATCCATTCAGTAATTCTAACATTATACTTAGTTGCCAGCACACGTAAAGTTATGGTTTTGCCACAACCAACAGGCCCAGTCATGAGGAGCATATCACTTTTATTGTTATTGCTCACATTCTTGACCCATTCTTCTACTTCTTGTACCTTCTTATTGTGTACAGCTAAATCTTCTAAACTAACAGGTTCAAATGTTTTCATCCAATGCTTATGATCTGTTATAATGACAGGTTTCCTTAGGCTTGAATCCAACACCTTGAAGTAAATAATAAAATTATAAATTGGCAGGGTTTTCTTAATTTCACTAATTTCGTTCGAAGGCAATCACACACGTACCTCAATTCCTACTGGCTCTATGTCTTCAGGTACCTTCTGGGTGTGCGTTTCATTTTTAACTTTTTTTGGCGGTTTCTCTTCATCATCAAAATCAAACATTGGTTTGAACCATTTCTTCTTCTGTACCAAATAAAGTTCACGATTATTACTTATATATGTAGAGAGCACCCTACAATTTTACACCTGAAAAATATTAACTTACCTTCCTCAAATTATTAGGCATTTTTAAAAAGCCAAGGAAAGTAAACTAAACGGGTACAAAGCCTTCGAAGATGATAATTTAACGAAACAAAATTCAAAACTTAAACAGCTGGAGCCACAAACTGGGGCTGCATTCCGAGTTCAACCATAATCGCTGACAGCGCTGACATCGATAATTTGCATTCCGATTATTTATGACAGCTGAGAGCTGTCAACAATTCGCTCACACTCTCACAGTGATAATAGCAGGGATCGCGAACCAATGGCACGCGTGCCCTTAGTGGCACGTGGCGAAATAATTTGGGCACGGTATATAGTCAAGAACCAAGGTACCTAAGTTACTACATTTAAATTAATAGAAAACTTTTAATTTTAATATTAAGGCTCCCACAAAACGTCACAACACCACAGCGTGACACAAAGGCACCGAACGTCGCGAGTCACACGGTGCCTTTGTGTCGCGCCAGTCTGTACGAGACTTTACAAAAAAAAAAGGAATAATTGTGGAAGTACCTTTATAGTTGCCATTATAGAGCATTGTTGTGAAAGTAGGTATATGTATATAGTTTTTTTCCAATCAAATCAAATCAAAAGTCATTTATTCAAATTAGGCTGAGAATCAGCACTTTTCGAACGTCAAAATTATATAAGACAGTCCCCCAAAACGCCCGCCCTTCACCACTTCCTAGTGCTTTAGCTGGGAAGAAGAAGTGGCGCAACAAACTCCCCAGCAGCACAGCTGTCTGTTCGGTTACAAGAACTAGATTCTAAAAAATTGTAAGTAATTACCAAAACATTAAATTAACTGCCATACGTCAGCTAGCCACGCCAATCCCAAAAAATTGAATGTAAATAAAACTTAATACATAAATAAAAGCCTCCAGGCCTAAAGGGCATGGCAGCTTACATATGCAATACTGGAATTATTATACAAACAAATAAAATAAATAAATGATAAACTAGGACCATCAAAGTACAATAAATTAACAGAACAATTACTGTAACAAAAATAAAACCATAGACAGCAAGACGACCAGTCACCACAAGCAGCACCCGTTCACGAGCTTATCGCAAAGATCAGCCATTACCCCTCGCCATATTTGAGGGAAGGAGGAAACCCGACCCCCGACGCTACCGCAAGCAGTGACATCTAAGGGAGCATGACGAACTTGCTGCCGGTTGCTCAGGCAAGAATAATATTATCAATTGTCGAGGTCGCTAGCTAACCACATATTGCAATACATTTAATTAAAAAACATTGTAATGAGTAGATCATGTCAATAATAAATGAAGATTACAAAATAATTGACTTATACCGTCAAATAATAAAAAATATGAACTCATATACCCTGTCAGTAGGTAAGCTGATTCTGGAGAAAGAACACGAACATTGTCTTGAGTTAATCACAGCGACCAACAGTTCTTATCGTTTAAGTAGTCGTTAATGGAATGTGGTGAAAGGGTAGTTTGTTCTTATTTCTAGTGTTAACATTGTGATAATCACTCTTTTTAGTGCATAAGTGTATATTTTGCCTAATATATAAGATGAATTGAGATGCCACCGTGAGAATACCAATATCTTTAAAAAAATCTCTAAGAGAAACTGGCTCCTAGCAGATAAATTGCTCGGACAGCTCGTTTTTGAAGGTCGAATTTATTTTGAATATCATCGGATTTACCCCACAACAGAATACCGTAGGACACAACGCTGTGGAAATAACTAAAATAGACTAACCGAGCTGTATCAACGTCAGTGTATGTCTTACTTTCCTGACGGCGTAGGCGGCTGAACTGAGCCTCCCTGCTAGGATTGATATGTGTGGGCCCCACTGAAGTTTGGCATCTACTGTTATGCCCAGAAAAACCGCCGAGTCTGCAGTTTCAAGCAGCTCTTTATCTAAGACGATGTTGGGTCCTAGATTTCTAACATTCGGTAAGACGAACTTCACACATTTCGTTTTCTTGACATTGAGAACTAGGTTATTTGACGTAAACCAATCCGTAACCATTGAGAGTGCACTGTTTACGTCGTCAAAATCTTGTCTATTCCTGTCTTCTTTAAAAATAAGAGAGGTGTCATCTGCAAACAGTACAACGTCACAGATATCATTTAAATAGAATGGTAAGTCATTGATATACACTAAGAACAAGAATGGACCCAGTATTGAGCCTTGAGGTACACCTAACTGAACTGGCGGCTCGGAAGATTTCACACTTTCGACATCTACACATTGGAACCTATAATGTAAATAAGAATTTATTACGTTGAGAGCTTCGTTTTGGACACCGTAATGACGTAGTATACATACGCAAAAGCGTGTCATGGCGCACGCAATCAAAGGCTATAGAGAGATCACAGAAAACTCCAATAGCATTTTGCGATTTCTCCCATGCATTAAACATGTGTTTCATCAGAGCAACACCCGCATCTGTAGTCGAACGTTCTTTTGTAAAGCCATATTGTTCATTATGAAGTAGGCTATTTAAGTTAAAATGTCTTAGCAACTGAATATGTATTAACTTTTCAAATATTTTGCTAAATTCTGGTAAGATAGAAATAGGCCTAAAATTGCTAATGATATTTTAATTATCAGATTTAAATAATGGTATGACTTTACTACTCTTCATGAGGTCAGGAAAAGTTACTAAATCAACACATTTATTAAAAGTAATAGCTAGATAGGGGGCTACGATGTCTATTATATTACTTAAAAGTTTAATGGAGATGCCCCAGTAATCACCAGTGTTTTTAGACTTAAGAGTGTTAAAGACGTTAATTACATCACTAGGCGTTACATGTTCGAAGCTAAATAAGCGAGTACATTTTGGCACACTACTATTCAAAAGGTTCTCAGTTTTAGACGGGGACGAATTAAAAATTTAATTAAATTAAATTTCATTTATTTCAGAACCAGTCCATAAGAATACATATGAAAATTAAAAATATTAAATACACACATTAAGAATTAATTAAAAGATTACAATTAGGAAAATCATCATACAATACAAACCTTATAAATTACAATTTGACACTAAACAAATAGGCTTTTACGTGTTCTTAGCCTAAATTTAGATTTCAATCCGCAGTGCTCAACATGCAGCCTAGTCCAGTACCGCATTATTGGGCAATCCAGATCCAAATCCATCCTCCATGCGAACAGCTGAAGGTATCTGTTGGAACTGCCCCGTATGCGGCGCATCAGAGACACAACTCTTTTACGAATGATCGCACCAAACCCATCAATATTTGCGCCGGCAAACATACCTGACGCACTACAGTAGCGAGGCAGCTTCATCAGCGCCCTGAAAGCATTGTTGTAGAGAACACGCAGAGTGTCGTACGATTTTTTTTGTATGCTTGACCCATAAGCTGCACGTGTAAAACGATTGACAAAATGCTCTAAACAACGTAGCTTTTACTTCCGTAGTACAGCGCGCGAACCTACGAGCCAGCATATTAGCTCTAACAGACAGAGCCCTGCGCTCCCTATCTATATCTATATCATCTACAAGCGTCTCGGTAACCCAGATACTTGAACTGCGAGACTCTTTTAAGGACACTGCCATTCAGCATCACCTGCGGTACAGTGTCATAAGTTTTAGAACCCGCTTTAAACACCATGAGCTCGCTTTTGATGACGTTATATCTGAGCCCACATACCGCTCGCAGATCGAAATCAGTTTTCGAAGGGCACTGATCGATGGACTCAGCAGCACCATGTCGTCCGCGTAACTGATGTTGTTGACAAGAACACCATCAATCGAACAGCCCACACCGGCGCTACTGAGTTCACGGATCAGACGGTCAATGTACAAGTTGAAGAGGGTCGGCGACGTTAGCCCGCCTTGCCTTATACCACATTCCAACCCATACTCAACCGAAAGTGACCCCGACCACCGCACAAAATTGCTCTGGTTGCCATACCAATACTTCAGGAGACTTATGTACTCAGTAGGTAGATCCGTATCATCCGACAACTTTTGCCACAACGTGTCGTAAGCAACAAGATCAAAAGCTCTAGATAAATCTAAGAAGCAGGCATAGACAGGTGTGCTTCTGTCAGTGTAGTATCGGACGGTATGCTTGAGATTCAGTATAGCCATTTCTGTTGACAAACCAGGGCGAAAGCCAAACTGTGCATCATGAAGCTGTAGGTGTTGTCTTAACTGAATATCAATAACACCGTCCAACACCTCAGCAATGACTGTCGCGAGTGATATAGGCCTGTAGCTACTTAATTTAGAAGCGTCTCCTGTCTTACTCTTTATTATGGGGACAACTAAAGTTCTCATCATTGCCTCAGGAATGTATGAATGCCTTATGCAGAATGTAAACAGCATAGCGAGCACCCTCGGCAGATGAATACCCGCATTCTGCAAATGTTCTATACTGAGCGAGTCATGGCCCGGGGACTTTCCTCGCTTCATGCCTGTAATCACCTTAGCAACTTGTTTCGCAGTGATCCGAACAAGCGGATTCTCCAGGCTATTACGTTCCACTTCTGTAGTGGCCGTCGCGGGTTCCAGTGGAGAAAGTACCCTAAAATGCTCCCTGAATAAGTTGGCAATTTGGTCGACATCACTAACCCCCTCTACACTAACTGGAACACTCGGCCTCGGATTCAATTTGTTGGTCTCCTTCCAAAACTTTGAAAAGTTCTTTGTGGCATGTTGTGATGCAAGAATGTCCATCTTTATCTGGTTTTTATTGTCCCTACACCACTTGAGCTGATGTTTGAACAGACTTCGTGAGCTTCGCATTTGGTCATAAGCCTGGCCAGACTTATTTTTGCCCTGGGCGACCCACTCATGAAACCGAAGTCTAGCCTTCTCATATGCCTTTTTACAATGTTTGTTCCAGCCTGTCACATAACCTTTATTTTTATTCTTTATTGTTCTACTTTTAGAGCACGCCACCGCAGCTTCCCTAAGCACATTCACTACATTATGATATAATTTATCGACTACTTGTCTGTGGTCTTTATTATTACACATTACATCTGCACAGTTATGTAGTTCACAAGGAAAGTTGATATCACGCAGCTTAGTTGAGCAAATGTATAAATATTCATTAAGCTGCTCTTTATCTCTTTCCCCCCATATAGCCCTATCCGGCAACGAGCCTCTTATCTGTACTTTTGGTACCAAAATATTAAGGTCACATACCAGTTCGACAGCGAAATGATCGGAACATGACATCTCATACCGTATACTAGCGCCCAGAACAGTTTCTTTTGCGCCTTCGGTAATAATGACATGGTCCAACCATGACGTAGTCCCGTAAGCATTACTAAGGAATGTATATGTACCTGAATCTAGTCCCAACCATTCTATGTCTGCACACGACCACCGTTGCTCAGCACAGAACTTCAAAAGCTCGTTGCCAAATAAAGCGCCTGGATTAGCGTTGAAATCCCCTAGTATATAAACTGTGTCAGTACCACTAGTCTCTATAATAGCACTAAGCTCGCCGAGGCAACTCACAAAAACTTCAAAATTTTCAAGACTTTCCGTTGGCATATACACCGACATCACCAACAACTCGCGATCCTCAAAAACTACCTTGACGGCCACTATACGTTCATTCTCACAGTCTACGACCGAAACCGAATGAAACACACTTTTACGCCATAGAAGAGCTACTCCGCCATATGGCCTGCCCTTCAGCATGCCCGACGAAGTGTCCACTGAAGATTTCCCGGTGTACGCAAAATCTTGATCGATTTCTCCTAGGTATGGAATGTCGTCCGGTAGTAGCCATGTTTCTTGTAAAGCTAAAAAGTCTGCCGTGCGACACAATGTACTGACGTATTCAATGGAGTTTTTAACAGAATAGCAGTTAAAACTCACAAACTTAGTTCTATTTATTCTCTTGCCTGTATTGTGATCCATTACCCTTATTTTTAAATTCAATAAATTTTCTAACAGTAATGCCTTCAGGCCATAAAGTGTCGTCTAGAAACAATATTTAAGGAGCAAGTCGTAGTTATACGTATGTTGGCAAAAAACTCATTAAATGCCTCAGCTACGTCAGCTGCCTTACTAACTAATTTGTTATCGACCATAATCTCAAGTTGATTTTCTTGTTTAACCGACTTACCCGTTTCATTGTTAAAAAAATTCCAAGTGGTTTTTACTTTATTACTGGATTTTTTAATAGAATCGCTTAAGAATTTTGATTTAGCAATAGCACAAATCTTTTTAAATAATTTTGAAAATTGTTTTACGTATTGTAGGAAAGGAGGGTATCAAACCTGTATTTTTTCAAACCATGTAACTCGTATAGTCTCGCTCTACTTTTATAAATACCTGTAGTAGCCCATTGGTTGAAGCCAACGGAAGTGCCATTAATGTTAATGGTTTTGGTCTTGAAAATAGACTGTTATTATTTTTGCACAACATCAAAAAAGGCACCGTAAATTTCATTAGGATTCTCATGTTCTACTAACGATGGTGTAATTCTATGAGCTATATTATTTTTAAACTTGTTACAACGACTAGCTGTATAAGGCCTGCATTCAAGTTTATACGGTTTTTTATGTAATGTCATGGGGAAGCTAGCTAATAAACCACAGCGGTCGGACGTTAAGTCACTTAACACTAATTTATTTTAGGCATTACAATTACTAAATATATTATCAAGACAAGTTGACGAAGATGCCGTGATCCTATATCCTTCAATAGTCACTAAGTCAAAATTGTCTGATGGCACGTCATGGCTGCATTCAACATTTATTTGAAAAAATGGCACGTAGTTGTACAGAGGTTCGCCATCCCTGGTCTAAGGCGTGGTCGGCGTTATCGCAAGATGGCGCATGTCACGACGTCATCTATGACGATTCACAGAACATCGTTATCGTGCTCACGCTAACTCGGTGTAGGCGCACCCAAATCGATTACAGCCCAATTCGGAATGCGGCCTAGGCTGGAGCTGGTTCTGTTCCCCTAACTGTCACTTCTGTCAGTGTCAGCTGGCTGCTGACAGCTGAGTTTTTTTTATCCAAACCTGGCTACTGATGATTTTAGCTCTATGATTTACCAAACATGTAAACCATGAATGGGGAAGGCAACTGTCAAAATGGCGCTGTCGTAGCTAGTTCCCAAAACAAGCCAATAATGCAAGGCGTAAGTCGGATTTTATTAATTTTTGCGAAAATTATTCATTGTTACGTTCCTAAATGCCCGAAAATTATAGTCTATCATTTTCCGAAATACCCTAAACTTAGCAGATTGTGGCTTAAAGCTATTGGAAGATAATTATTTCAATTACAACAGAGTTCGAGGTTATGTCGGAAACATTTTAAAGAAAGTGATGACTACGAATAATGCAATATTTAAGTTTTTCAATTCTGACTTATTCCATATCGAATAATTATTGATATAAAATATTGAAATCAGTGAAAATAACGAAATGGTGGAATGAAACCAAACTCATGAATGAACACGAAACGGAATGAATGAACGAAATGTCAAATTTATTGTAGGCTGTTAGGACCTAGCTATGGTCACGCCATCTACAATTAGCTTTGACCGACCTTCCCCATTGCATTGTTAGGGAACGTCACCGCCCACCCCAAACGGAGTCACAAATACTTGCAAAGGTGTTCAAGTATGGTCGTATGTTGCAGCAAGCCCATCTGACCCAGATGTGGCGGCGGCCGGTGCCGCGGTGCTGTCGATGAATAAAAATGACAGATTTAATTTTCATGCTGATTTCATTTATTTCAATCAAAACCACCTTGTCAGTTATGCTTGCTGGCTACACCAACCAATACAAATACAAACGCTGGTAGACCGGTATGTACACACCCTTAGAGATCTTGCAATATTTTTTTTTTTTGGTTGGTTGTGGAGAGCGGCCTTAGCCATTGTTGCCAGTGTCGAGTGTTGATTTTGCAATTTGGCGTTTGACTTTCCCTGATTGTTTACAAAGTTAGTTATCCGGACAATGTGTTTTGATTCATATAACTTTCTTTTTTACAATTTTTAGACAAAAAGGTATTCTAAGTATTCGATTTTATGTGTCATATTTAATCGAATACTTATTATACCTTAATAAAATCAATAAAAAAATGATAATGACGTCATCTTAATTGTTTTTCAAAGTATAAAATCGTTTTCTTTGTGAACGCGCCACAAATTACGTAAAATTGGCACCTTCTTCCACAGATTTTCAGTAGTTTATTTTTAAGTGAAATTGCGTATTTATATTGTACAAGATTCTTAGTTGATTAATGCGTTGAATTGTAAGTGCACTATCTATACAAATTCTAAGATAACTACTTTGTTAATGTATGAATGACATTAAAGAGTGATTCTGTGTGTTTACGTATTTTTCAGGCAAGATGCAGGCAATTAAAGCTTTGGGAGCCACAGCTCCTTCAACGCTTTTGTCTGTTGTTAAGAAAGGTGGTTTCGCACCAATCGTAGATCAGATAAGGCAAACCCATTTACCCGCTCCCAAGCCAAATGAAACACGACCATATTCGCCGTTTCAAGATGCGAGCAACATGGCTGAGATGGCAGTAGCTAGGCTTGACGACTTATTGAATTGGGGAAGAAAGGGCTCAATATGGCCCATGACCTTTGGGCTGGCCTGTTGTGCCGTGGAGATGATGCACATTGCAGCTCCTCGCTATGACATGGACAGGTATCTCAAAACAATAATAATATGTTTTAATAGTTGTGATTATTTTTTAGTTAGTTCATCCTTAGAAACCTTCCTACCTTCTTCCTATCAAACAAAGGGCCAACAATTTCAATTTAAATACGATTAGATTAAAGGGATAATGTACTAGTACTTTTATTACTTTAGGTACACCTCTGCCCAACCCTTCGGGGAAACAAGGCGTGATGTTATGTTATGTTACTATTATTATATGTATATGCACTACTATTACTACTGACAACCCTTATACCTACCCTGTGATAAAATATTAAGTTTCTAACTTTCTAGCTACAACATTCTAGTATATTATTTGGCTTTGACCAGATAGTCAAGAAAATTTTGTAATATCAGCTAAGGATTAGTAGAAAGTTGCTCTTCTTACACTAGTGATACATTTTATTATATTTTTCAGGTATGGTGTGGTGTTCCGTGCATCTCCCCGGCAATCTGATGTGATGATTGTAGCTGGCACTTTGACCAACAAAATGGCACCTGCTTTGAGGAAAGTCTACGATCAAATGCCTGACCCACGATGGGTAATTTCTATGGGCAGCTGTGCGAATGGTGGTGGTTACTATCATTACTCCTACTCCGTTGTAAGGTAAGAACCTACTTGTTTATGAAATTAGTAGTCCCAAGACCAAATATACAATTACTGTTTTAAAAATAAAGCAAAGCTCATGGCTGTTATTAATTTATATGTTTATTTTCTCTGTATTTGATTCACAGAGGCTGTGACCGAATAGTTCCCGTTGATATTTATGTGCCTGGATGTCCACCAACAGCTGAAGCTTTGCTTTATGGAGTTCTTCAATTACAGAAGAAAGTAAAACGAATGAAAACACTTCAAGTATGGTACAGGAAATAAATGAATTCAATCAATAGTAGATCCATTTTATAATTATGTAAATTTAACCCTATGTTGCAGTAATAAATGCTATAGTACAAGAATTATGATTGTTTAATTTAAATCCAACATTGAAGCTAAACCGTCGCGTTGTAGCTGTAGCAAACTTGACGCCTTAGGTTCCAACAACAAGATTCATGAGTAGCTTTCATTGATCATTTAAAATGAACTTTCGTAGTAAGACGGGCTGGTGTCAGCAACACAGATGATAATGAACTTAAACGCAGCTGAAGTAGAGCTGAAAATGGCTTGCAAGATATGATTCCGTGCAGCGTGAAAGCTTATCTTCTTCAGTAAAACGCAGGTCGTCGCGCGTCGACGCTTGCGAACAGTCATCGCAGTACAATGATGAACAGCATTTGCGTATTTTTGTGATTGAATAATTGTGCAGAAGGTCAAAGAAAACAGCTAGTGTGGTTAGCAGCTAGCTTAGTATTTTTATGCCAAGTCCCGAAATTCCTTCCCTAAAATTCGTTCTATTCTGTAATGCAAAATCCATGCTGCATCCATCCATTATAACTTACTAAAACAATTATAATGTGAATTATAATTGTTTTGGTAAGTTATAATAATATTTATATGGATGTTAAGATTGGTGGATCTTGTGAAGAATATAATTTTTCAGACAATCAGATGGGGTTGCCACCTACTAGCTAAGGTCCTAGTCCTCATTTATAGGAATCTTTTTTGTCAGCTTGATCATATCGCTTTCTGGGTTTTAGGGCCATACATAATGCACCTTCTTCATTCTCTTCTTTAAATAAATTTAACTATTGCACTGCCTGTTTTAGGAATACGAGGGCGGCACTGAAAATTTCGGGAATCAAGGAAGTGACACAACATTACTATTTAAAAATGTATTTATTGCTTTTCGAAGTATTCTCCGCGAAATTTGACACATTTTTCCATACGATGGAACCAATCATTGAAGCAACCATTCCATTCGGAAGTTGGGGTCTCCAAAATGGCCGTTTTGTAGGCGTCCACAGCTTCTTCAGGTGATGAAAATCTCTGTCCACGCAATTTATTCTTTATTTTAGGGAAAGTATAGAAATCATTAGGGCTTAGGTCGGGGCTGTACGGCGGATGGTCTAATAATTCTGTTTTCTTGCTCTAAAAACTCTTTTGTTCTGTGTGCGGTGTGAGAACTCGCATTGTCGTGATGGAGGATGATGCGGCGGTTGCAGTTCTCTTTACGGAGTTCAGAAGCGACCTGTGGCAAACAAATGCTAGCATACCATTCTGCATTAACCGTTCTTTGTCCCTCAAGAGGAATAGTCGTAACATGGCCGGTTTTGGAGACAAACGTGGCCATCATTTATTTTGCAACACTCCGTGAACGAACAATTTTTGTTGGCTTTAACTAATTTTCGAACACCCAAACTCGTGACTGGTTTTTTGTTTCGGGTTCGTACGGGTATATCCAGGATTCGTCACCTGATACGATGTTGTATACAGCATTTGAGGATCCTGCGTGGAATCTTTCGAGAGTTCTGATGCACCAAGTAACGCGAGCCGCTTTTTGCTCTTCACAGAGCGAATGCGGTATCCATCGGTAAAACAACTTTTTTACACCTGATTGTTCATGCAAATTATTTGTATTTGACTCATGCCAATGTCTAAAGTTGCCTGAATTTCGCGGTATGTCACATGTCGATCTTCCTCAATCAGCTTACGCACAGCATCAACGTTTCCTTGGGTGACTGCAGTTTTTGGACGACCTTGACGGGGATCATCACTGAGCTTGACACGTCCACGTTGGAATTCAGCAAACCAGCGATAAATTGTGGTTCTGGATGGGGCTTCATCACCAAATGCAGAAATCATCCGGTCAACACACTGCTTTTGTGTTAAACCACTTCGAAAGTCATAAATCATCGCTCTTGAATTTTCTCGAGTCAATTCCATTTTCTCAACGACTAAACAAGTTTGACAAAACCTTGTGACAAGACCGAGAATCTTTTTTTAAATAAATAAATTATATTCGATTTTTAAAACCAAGGAGTTTTCAATTAAAAAGATTTTAATATGACAGGAACAGTGAAAATATTCCATTCCCGATACTTTTAGTGCAGCCCTCGTATGATTACAAATACCTAAAGATTTTGAGTACCCAGACATTATAGGTAGGTACCTAGGTCAGTTCCCCTTGTACTTGGTAATTGAGTTTCAAGTTCTCAATTCTGATCCTTTTGCCCGCCAACACCGTGTGACTAAGGATCAGCTTTTTTTTAAATTGGCTTTTTGGGTAGGAACAGGAAGTATAGGTATAGGACTACGCCACAATCCGAGGAATTTCGAACAAAATTGCTAATTAAAAAAAACTGGCTAAACAAAGTAAACCACGCAAAATTAACGGCATTGCCATTCGAAGTGTGTTATGCAATTATCCCACAGGTTCCACCTCCTCAAGTGCAATGCTTCGCTAGTAATTTAGTCCACCCAAACGTTGGAACCCGAAGATCGGCTGTTTTGGAAAAAATATAGCGAGTACAAAATAAAGGTAAACTTTTTCACTTGAACTCCGCGTTCATACTCTTTAATCCTGAAGCTGCAGGGTTGCTTGTTACCTAAACAAAAATATCACTCGATCGACCGATCCTCAAACCTCACGTTTGAGGATCAGTCGATCGAGTGATATTTTTGTACCACATAAAGACTACTAGTCTAAGACAAGTGGGTGTTGCCAGTGTTGACCCATGGCACTGAAACATGGTCGCTCGCAATGAATCTCATTGGAAGGCGGAACGTCACCGAAAGAGCAATGGAGAGGGCTATATTTTGAGTTTCCCTACGTGATCGAATCAGAAATGAAGAGATCGGCAGGAAAATCAAGGTAACCGACAGCCCATGTGGCAATGAGCAGGGCACATTGCTGGATGGCCAATGGGGCCGAAAGGTTTACCACACTTCACAATATACGTCGATAAAAAAAGCGAGCCTGGTAAATATTGTTTCGTAAAAAAAAGATTAGTATGGGCTGTGGCGTTAGTTTGAACAAGTAATTTTATACCGGCTCAAAGTCTTAACAAGCTGCTCCAGTTGTGGTGGTCTAAAGTTAGAGCATGTCAAAGTGGTGAAAAAAATATATTTTCATACCGCACTAAAACCTTATGGGACGATTATTGGGCTCATCTTAAACCCAAAAAAATAGTCAGCTGAATGGAAATGAATGTAATTATGTCAGTTGCGTAAATTAACATGGATTTTGCAATGGCACATCAGGGCTAAATTCGACTCCGGCTCATCTCATGGCGACATAGAGGGTGCGATTCTTGCAACTTAGTGCTGGGCACGCCACAATAGCGGCGATAAGTCCCCTCTTTGAGGAGTGGTTGGAGGCGCCACGGCGCACAGTGTAAGATTTTGCAAATCTGGCGGGACAAAATTATATGTTGCAAATAAAATAATTGTTTTGTCTTGAAATAACATATAATTATAGTTTTTATTCATTTAAGCTATTAATGACGCTAAATCGTTATTTAATCATCAGAATCACTGCTTTGTCTACTACCGGTTTGGTCAGTATCGTCATCGCCGTCACTATCACTATTTCGTTCAGGCCCGGTGGAGCTTGTAGGTGCTGTTATTAATTTAAGAACTTCAGGATGAAGAGCTGCATTCGTTTTCTTTGTCTCCACTAGTTTCAAGCTAGTGATTAGTGGGTCGGAAGATATCAGAAGGTTATGTAAGAGATCCATGTTTGTTAGCATTCTAGAAGATTTACGAGCGTTTTCCAGTCTAAATTTTCGGAATTCTTTGTGTCTGGATTCTTGTGCTTCTTCCAACATTTGCCCAATAGGAAGCAAAAAATGTTTGATAACTTCAGGCCCGTGTAACAATATTTTATGAACAGTTACGGGCATAGGATACCAATCATACAATGCAACATATAAGTCTGCCGTTTCATCACAATACATTTTAAATGCATCATTGCTAATTTCATAACCACTTGTTAAGGTACGTAGAATAACATAAAACCTTTCAATTAGTCTTTGGTCTACTCCCGTTATATTTGATGTAACAAACGCATTCTTAAAAAATCGTCTTGCACTGTTACCATCATTGGTGTTACCTCCTCCCTGCTTGGGGGTGTCAAGGCGTAGACCAGTCTCTTTTCGGAAGCGATCTATTATATATTTTTTCCTGTCTGCAACCCTTTTTTTTTCTTCTGGTGTTCGACATTGCCATTTCTTTACTTCTTCATCTAATCGATAACCGATATGTAAGATGCATTCCATCAATCTTATTTGAGCATGTAACGTAGATAGGCCCCATGAAAATGCCTGCTGGTCGCAATGACGTTGCCTAATCTCATCCAGTTTATTCATATGCTTCGATGTAGCTAGACAAATGTAGCATTTCTGTGTTGCTCTGTTTTTGGCCAAAATATTGCAGACTTTTCCATCCACCATAGTTTCTTCAAATTTTTGAAAAACTTGTAGCTTTTTTTCATTAATTTCAATGATAGTTGGTGTCAGTTCATTTATTTGGTTCCGCACATTTTGAAACTCTTCTAAAACTGTACTGTCGCTTTCTTTAGTGAATCTAAATCTTATGGGTCTGCAATATGACGTGGAAGACGGCTGCGGATTTTGCCAAATTACAACCTTTTGTTCATGTTTGTCAAGTCCAAATAGCTGTAGAGGCACCATAGATGTCACTAAAACATTTGAGTCCTCAAATGTCTCCTCGTTGGCTTTTTGTTTGTATCGACTTTGTTCACCACTTCCATCACATCCCCATTTGAAGATCATTGTAATACCATGAACATTAATTTGCCCTTCATCATAAAGAGACTGCAGAACTTCATTCTGCACAATGCATAGCCGCTTTACAGTTAGATCCACGATGGCTTTCAACTTGATTTCAGCGAATGCCTCGTCAATTTTGCATTCATCCTTGGGTGGATAACAAAGTTGTTTAGCTTTTTTTATTTCTTCGTATGAGGGATAAATCTTTAAACCCTTTCCAAGAGCCGATTTTCGGATAGCTTGATATTTCCGAAAGCTCAACTTTGTTGCATTAATTAAAGCTAATGCTTCATCAGCAGAATACTTAGGCACCTCTGTCTTACGATAAAAAGCTTTTTTTACTTTTGTAGCTCTTGTAGGAGTTGTGACCAACTCACTCACCATAAAAGCAGCATCTCTTTTTCCCGATTTTCTCAACTTAGCGCTGGTGGCGTGAGTTAACTCGCTAAGTGAGTTTTCCTCAATCAATGAATTTAATTTACGTTGCTTTGTCTTAGAGCTGCTTGAGTTAAAATCTTTTTTTGGTCTTCCAGCTTTCTTTGTGCTCTGTTCTCCACTGGTACCGGGTAAATCTTGGTTGCTAATAACTATAGTGCTGTTCAGCCACTGATTGTGATTATTTAAAAAGTTTTTCTTGTTGCGGTGACACTGTTTCCATCGTTTATTAAAACCGATGACAAATGAATGTATAGTTCGGTTTAGTTCCTTCAAAGTTGATTCTGAACAATATTGTACACTGAATTTGGTCTTGAGAAACTCCAGAAGCACACTTTCAGGCTTAGATCTAATCCGTCCGGAAGTATTGTATGAATCTTGCAACTTTTCAAAAAGTTCTTTTCTTGACATAGTCAGTTGTCTCTCTGTAAAAACGAACATAATTTTCAAAACCGCAAATAAACGCAGCTACTTCTACTTTAGTTTAATCCACTAAGGGTTAATTGACATACTAAAAATGTTATCATGACGTACAAAGGCGTACAAAAGTTTTCGCACTCTAAGGAATACAACTACTTCGAAAGATTTTGTAAAATAATCATCCTAACTTCAGTTACCTACTGACATTAAATTTTGAATATGGTAACGTAAAATATATATCAATGTATTCCACAAACCTGAAGACATTTGCTCCATTACAAAAACAAGTAATATATGCACGAATTTTCAAGTCAGAACCTTCACAATGAAGCGGTAAGTGACAACTGCAGAGTGCAGATCCGCTCTGAGAGAAACACGCCGTAACCTGTGTTCGAGGTACAGATAATAAAACACGTGCACGCCTATTGTTCCTATACTTGGATATTTGCATCGATAAGCTAATTAGCTTTCATTATGAAGGGGTTTTACGTCGAACTTCCATTCTTGTTTTAAAGGTATTTTGTACCACTAGATTTTAAACATCTTACACTGTGCGGCGTCCCCACCTTCCGCCTGACACAGGTCCTCACCGGACATGGTTGTTTCGGGAGGTTCCTGTTTCGAATAAGGCAGGAGGAAACGCGCGGGTGTCACCATTGTGTGGATCACCCGGAGGACACGGTGGAGGTCTGCCCAGCTTGGGCGGAGCACTTTCGCGTCCGGCCCAGGCCCGGGTCGACGGCGCGTCGTGTTCCACGCGCGCCTCAAAGAGATGTCAGCACATAGTGACGGGGACCGATAGGGCCGATGCCTCAGGGGCGCGGGATGTTCGACGGAGCTACCGTGGCCCTGGCACAGGCAACTGAAGGAACACGGGTGGGTTTAGGTCAGTAAAAGTGTGATACGCCCTCTCGCTCTACCCAGAGCGTCATTTGATGATTTCCCACCCAAATAAAAAGGGGCTAAAATCGACACCATGTCTCGGGCAACGTGGTCGAAGGAAGGATGACCTCATTTTTGAAGAAAAATATAAATATTATTTATTAGAAAATATATTTATTGCATATTTTGTTTATTAGACTTCTACCTGAGCCGAGTCTAACCCGATCCGTTAGTATCCCATAGTTTCGAATTTGATCCTGATGTGCCATCGCAAAATCACGTTCATTTACGCGACCGACATCTATAAATAAAAGCAATTGCCACAAATGTTTTTCCGCCCATCACTTCAAAGCACACCTATTTGGCTAGTATTTTTTGTTGTGTTTGTAATTATCGAGGTATGTATGAAAGTTAAAAAAAAAAAAAACAGAAATTTGGATGCCACTTTTGTATGAAATTCACCACGGGCGACGCCGGGCACGAAAAGCTAGTTTATAATATATTCCCCTCACTTCCATTCCGCTGTCATTTTTTTATACATAGATCGTCCCCTTTTCTGATATTATTAAATAATAAACAACTACTAGCAACGAAATTTATTCGCTTTACATTGACCGCAAAAATCGTACAGTGGTGACGATTCTCTTGCACACCGAACTAAGCTAACTACACTAACACTAAAATCCCTTACGACTAAACTATCATTAAGATTCCTTACTTTTCTAGCATTTAACCTATTTAAGTTATGAGAATCTTACAGCTATTCTGCAGAAAATAAGTCGCTAAATTAAAAATAATTTTCACAATTAAAATCGAACTAGACAATCGCGACAACGTTTCTTTTTTTTCTTTTGGCTTCGCAACGTGGTACTTATTTGCCCTACGCCGTGAATTATTATTGCCATTTTCACTTAATTATTGTCTCAGTGCCACCACTTTGCTGTTAAATTAAAATACAGTAATGTTGTGTAACTCTGGTTAATTTCAGCAAGCAAATTTTAGTGATTTTTATTCTAGATATGCATTTGTGACAAGATAATCGGCACTAGTATCTCCGATAACGAATACCAATCTCTTTTTGTGAACCTCTATAATTCCCATTTCGTCCTAAAATATTAATATTAGCTCACGTTTACCAATTACCTACCTACTACCTAGAATCTGACGTTTCATAACTGCCCATGTAGGTTTATGTGAAATAAAATATTTTGATTTTGAATTATAATATTGGTAAACTGCGACCAAACTTGACTGTAGCGCTCGCCGGCTACCTCGGCACCACTCGCTTCGCTCGCTCGACTTGAGCGTTGTGTGTCACTTACCCGTTTGGTCAGGATATCCTAGTTTAGCTACTTCGAGCAAAACTTTTTAAAAGGCCGGAAATTTGATGAGGCTCATTTAAAAAAAAAACATTCATCATTAGAACCCCAAAAAATATTAACAGGTTTAGGTCAGACAATAAGGTTTTAGAGGATGAAAATGCATTATCCCGGGAGAAAAAGAGGAGTGTTTGCATTTACTAATTTATTGAATAAGCGCCACCCGTATTTCCTATTTATGGCCGCGTTCTGTAAAATGGGCGGACCTACTTAGCTGTAGACCTCGATCTCGCCTGGTGGAAAGCGAGAGGAAGTCTACGATGCCTGTTCACTCTTGCTTTGAAGGCCGTCGGGTTGTACGTGGAAGGGAACACAGACACTGCTAGAGAGCCCCACAATTAATTGTCGGTATATCGAACAAGTGCGGATCGTACCCTGCAGTAAGTCTGATAGTCGGCTAGTGATAGGGAGATGGTGGGATCAGGATGTGGAGCTCCTGCACGCTACTCCCGAGGTCATAGTTCCGTCTTTTCAGGGAAATAACTGTCTTCGTACTTTATTTTGGTGGAGAATAGGTGTAAAAAAAATCTTATTGGTATAAAAATCAAAAGTTTTAATGGTATTTTCTGAATCGCACCAAGCTTCCATTTACTTTTTAGTATACAGAATGATTTTGAATAAACTTTAATAATAATTCTGAGTCAATCTTGAGACTTTAAGAACACAAACCGTCAGATGTATCTGTAATAACAGATCCTAAATCCAATTTTGTCTGACTCAATGCCCTTTTCATATTGGTTCAATGGCACTTAAGAGTTTACTAGTACATGTCATATTAATGTCAATAAACAATTATTTTCAGAAATATTTCACTTGTTCACAAATATATTTTGAAATAAAAACATGATTTATGATAAATACTGATCCAACTATTATTGTATTACTGTTACATCTAGATACCTGAGAATAGACACTACTTTGAAGTCAGACAAAATTTATTTCACAATACAATAATATCACATATTTTAAATGCATTACAATGAAATAACTGCTATACCTGAAATTGTGTTCACTAATAGGAGTAGAAATAAATAAATAAAACTCCACTGGTACAATTGAAAAACCATTGAGATTTTTAACGGAAGTGTAAATTAAACTCCCGATGCAATAATAATTTATGGGATTTTCTTTTGTATGACGTTAAATAAACCAATTCTATATTTTAACGCTAATTTACATACTAATATTTACAGTTTATTTATAAGTATATATAAATATGTATAGTTATATCGATAGCGATTCCGATAATCCTATCCTTCACAATAATCAGCAATTTTCATGTATAATTAACTAATAATGGTCACAATAACAACTCGATAGATATTTTCATGTAAATAAACAAGCAGTAGTGTACAGGCCGGCGGCGACGAGCGCCGCATGTTCTCGTCCAATATTGCACATGTCGAGAAAGCGTGCACGCTCGCACCACCCTCTCCGATCCGCTGAGTCCGCCTCGCGCTACTACACTGTCCCGATGGCGAGACGGGCGGCCGACGGAACCGACAACCGTCGTTCTGTAGAACCGACAACCGTCGTTCTGTAAGCGACGTTACAATAAATAATTCTCTAAACCGATAATGCGAAACGATATACATTAAATTAGTCGTACTCTCACTTGCGACGTCGTTTACGCTACTCTATGTACACACTCGGCGACACGGCGGTTGCGCCGCATCGCTATCATCGCGGCTCTTCCTTCTTGAGCAGGTCGAGAGGCGCGAGCGGCGCCAGCGGCGGGGCCAGGGGGGGCAGCGGGGCGTGCGAGCCGAGCGGCGCGTGCGAGCTGAGCGACGCGTGCGAGCTCAGCTGCGCGTGCGAGCCCAGCTGCGAGTGCGAGCCCAGCTGCGCGTGCGCGCCCAGCGGCGGCAGCTGCGCGTGCGGCGGCAGCGCGCGGTGCAGTAGGGGCTGCGACTTGAGCTGCTGATGGTGAGCGTAGGCGCTCAGCATCTTGGCGCGGTCCTCCTCGGCGCGGATGGCCGCCTCCACCAGCGGCGCGAACCGCATGTGCTGCAGGGGGTCGAACGTGCGGTACGGGTCCCACGGCGGCGGCGGCGGGTAAGCGGCCAGCGAGGGCGGCGCGTGGCGCGGAGGCTCCTTGCGCTCCTCCTTGATGGCTTCGGGTGCGCCGTTGCGCAGCGGAGAGCGGGCGCGGGCGCGCTCCAGTTCGCGGTCCCGCTGGTCGCGCTGCTCGCGCGCCTTCCGACGCTCGCGGTCCTCGCGTTCCCGGCGCTCCCGCTCGTCGCGCTCGCGCCGCGCCCGCTCGCGCTCGTCGTGCTCGCGCCGCGCCTCGGCAGCCGCTTGCGGCGCGGGCGGGCGCACGGTGCGCCAGGCGTCGTGCAGCGAACCCAGCGGCGGCGCGTGGTGCACGCCGTGCAGCGAACCGGACAGCGCCAGGTCGCGGCCGTACGCCGTGAGTCCGAAGGGTGGCGCGCCGGGGTAGGCGCCGGGCCCGTACCGGCCGAAGGGGGACACGCCTGAAACGCGCACAGCTCGGTGAGAGGCGGCGGGCGCGAGGGTTGGCAGGCCGGGCTCGTAGCGGCGGAGCGTACCTAGGTGCGGGTGGTGCGGCAGATATGGCGCGGGCGGCAGCTCGTAGGGCGAGCGGTAGGTGGGCGGCGGCGGCGCGGGCGCGGGGAAGGCGCGCAGCTTGTCCTTGTCGCCGCCGCCCGGCACGGAGCCGCCGCCGGTCTTCTCTTTTTGCTGGTGGTTGTAGATCTCCCAAGCGATCCTCACGTGCATCGCGTTCCATTTGCCCGTTTTCTATTCGAGAAAGATCATGTTAACAATTTGCCATAGAATAGGAATTCTTTATTGTAAATGTCGTCCCTGTCCTGGCGTGCGAGCAGGTCGAGTTCGACAAATATTTTATAACAGGTGCATGCATAAAGTAAGTAATGTAGTGCTAAGAAGGAAACCTACCGCAACAGCGGGACGTGGTGGTGGTTTAGAGGTGGAGTCGCTTGCGGCTGACACTACGGGCTGTTAACATTATGCGATGCAGGGTTAATGATTGGAGCAAATTATAACATAAAACAAGCGTAAGCAAGTTATCAAGAAAATTCACAGTAAAATAATGAATTATTATGGCATGAGAAAGATATTGAAGGCTACATTTAAAAGTTAGGTTTTAATTGTATGAATCAGTAATTAAAAATACATATTGCAAGATAGTTGATTAAAGAAACAGATCCAGAAACAAGAATAAATTAGCATGCGTTATTAATTGGTTATTATGAAAGAATTGGTAAAATATTGAACTTGCTTTTAACTTTGAAAATGTACAAAATGATAATATTAATGTGAAAAATGCTATTCACCTTGGGAGGATATGTGGTAAGCGGCGCGGGAGGCACGTAGGGGCCGGTGGGGTGCAGGAGACTCGACGAGTATGGATAGCCCAGTCCGATGCCACTGCGGTACAACGATGACATCTTGCTTACATCCTTGAACTGAAAACGAATAAATAAACAATTTTAATAATTTGATTCGAAAAAATTCTAATGACGATTAATATTAATTTATGTATATACAAACTATTTGATACAATGTGGCTATATTTTTATGGCGCGTGCGGTGGTTCTGGTGCACGTGCGTATGCTGGTGTATACAGGGTGACGTGTAATTTAATTTATTACTTCCAGGACGTGATAGTGTAACCCATGTGCAAGAAGTAAGCACCCCATGAAGCCTAGGTGAAAATTCTTGGGATACGAGGTTACCAATTTTTTATGTATTTTTGAAAATATCCCATAGTTCGTCTCTAAATATAACTTTTCTCTAAACTCTCAAATTGACTTGCCTTCATTGCTTCTTCTCTTTGGTACCTAATACATTAACAAACCTTCCGATGTTATCAAATTTTCTAAAACATCAAACAATTAAAAGTTAAAGGAAGAAGTAAATTAACCATTTTCAAAAATCATCTACGTACTTACATGATCTTTGACATCAGTTATCTCGCGATAAGCGTAAAAATTACGGGAAGGCATCTACATTTAATCAGTTATCTAAAGAACAAAAGTAATATAAATATGTAGAAGTAACAATCAAACAGTCGATTATGCTGGCAAATGGAATTTACAAATTATTACACTTCAAATTGTTTGATTATCGAATTCATTGGTTTTTGCTATACCACTACTTTCTAACCTCCCAGTAATCCATCACACGTTAGGCACCCAGGTCGTCATGGGCAGGTCAGTCGCAGGGCGACTTTTAAGTTTTTAACAGGACTCACGGTCTACTCGCTCGTCACAGTTCACTTGTCGCTTCATTCGCGTGTATTCAATTAAACATACAGTGCATGCCGTTAGTACGTAGTACGTACGTACTCAGACAGTTTGATAAGCTAACTTATGGTATCGAAAAAAATATACATTTTACAAATTTCCTAGAAAGCCACACAAAATAAATTTATATAAGTACATAAGTTATCGTTTTTTTTCTTCTAAATTACAATTTCTAATTCACTATTATGACTTGACCTATCACCCGAATCCGACGATGACGTCGACTTACGGGACATCCTGTATCTTGTTTCTCTCTGATGATGGCAGGAACGTATCCGCCAAACCTCAGCTGTTGAG